>JANAVB010009592.1:5095299-5306072 GCA_029216955.1 Iris pallida
TAGACTTCATGATCATGTTCTCAGGATTTACTAGGTAAAGTAGGCTATTATGTGAATATGTGAGGTTTTGCTAGATACTATATTTGAGGGTATATATGCTATATATAAATGGTTATGTCTATATATATGATATAACATATATAGGTAAGGATATATGCGTATATATATATATATGTGTGTGATTATATATATATGTATTGGGATATAGGGTAAATGTATGTGTGATTGGTATCCTTGTCTATACTATGAAATACCTTATAGAATGACCTAGAATTGACACTAATAGGTCTAAATGGACATGTTGACTTAAGTTTGACCAAACCCTAGACTAATTGACTAGTTGACTTAGGTTTGACCTAGTTTGATTGGAATTGTTGACCAAAGTTGACCAATAGTTGACTTTGACCTAGTTTGACTAGAATGGTTGACCAGAGTTGACCAAGAGTTGACTTTGACATAGAATGGCCTAGAATCATATAGAGTGCATTGTAAACTTCTTTTATTTTATGTTAGACACTTTGTCACCTGTGTTGCTCTAAATAAGATACTGTGACTCCAGTTTGGACATCTATTCTCATCAGTTGTTCAGGTTATCAGGCGAGTACATTCTCTGACCGTTTTATACTTGCTAGGACTTATATTCTTGCTATAGACTACTTTACTTGATGCTGACACGATGTTATCACGGATTAGTACTATATGGATCTTTTCAAGAGATATTATCCCCCTCGGGTGCATCAAATACAGCATGTCATGTGTGCTTTTCACGAACATCATGTATTTCTTGGACTCTTATTATTCATGTACATTCATGTGCTCTCATGTACTCTCATGATCCATGAGCTTCATGTATAAACTATTCGTGTACACTCATGTTCTCATGAGCTTCATGTATAAACCTTCATGTGCAATAACATAATATGTCTAGATCCTTGTGTATTGATTGGGGTATGGGAGAGTAGGAGTGGTCATGTGAACAATTCCAAAGTAGTGTAATCATGTGCAAACTCTATAGTGTAATCATGTGCAAATTCAAGCTGTTTACATAACTATCTTATGCTCTAAATCACTTAGTCACTTACAGTTCTTATTTTTCCATATTTATTTCCAGTTTACTATATATGTCTTTTGCTCTTCATGTTTATTTCTTACATCGTTTCATGTATTTTATTCTATGCTTGCTTTACATTTCTTGTCATGATATAAACTGTGTGAGAGATATGTATTCGTTCATGTCCTGATTGGACCTGTTGATAAAATTTACAGGTAACTTGGAGGATCATAGCAAGCCTAGAGGTCACTAGTAGAGCTTGGAGTAGATGAACTGCGTGTCGGTGTATGTTAACATGTGCTTGATGAAATGCCTCTTAGAAATAAAAGTTGTTATTTTTTAAAATTAATTTCATATACTTGTAGCCCTATACGAGGGGATTCCAAAACATATTTTTTTTGTTATTTGTTGACACTGTTTTCGTATCCAAACAGGACACGAGGACGTAGCACGAGGTCCCGTGCACAACCCATGCACTGTCCTGCATCCTGAGTGTCATAACTCGATGGATACGATACGGTTTGACGTAAAATTTTGTGGACACGTGGGGGCAACCTCTGCCCACGTGCTCGTGAAATTTTTTAGCCAACATGTATCCCAACAGTATGTGGGTGAGTGAAGAAGTGATAATGTTCCAGTCCCACCAAGAAGTAGGTGCTGCTAACCAATAGTAAGAGTAGTATGGTAACATTTGTATAGTCATAGCTACTGGGGTATAGAATACACATAGATTTATAGATGTATATGTTTTAGAGTAACACTATCAAATTCATATTGTACATAGGTTGATAGTTGGTATGATAATACATAACAGATTAGGGATCTAATGTCATGCATATATAAATATAGGTATATAGAGTTGAGTTAGGATATTAATGATAAGGATATAGGCCTACCTATGTGATAGGAAGTTTTATATAGAAATATGTATATGGTTGTGGTAGGGATATGCAATTGTGTATCATATGGGTATGGTATAAGGGCATATAATATAGGTAAGGTTATTTGACACCATGTGGTATCATGGTATAGGATTATATATATATATATATATATATATATATATATATATATATATATATATATATATATATATATATATATTTATATATATATATATATATATATATATATATATATATATATATATATATATATAGGATTGGTTCAAAACCTAGGCATGATCTAGTTTGACCAAGTTTAGCAAGATATTGGACTAATTGACCTAGTTTGACCTAGAAGTGACATGGAGACCTAGAAGTAACCTTGTATAGCATTTTTACGATTCCAAAACACAAATTGATATTGATACACTACAAGAATAAAGGCTTTTCTTGACGGGAAAAAACTATCAAGAAATGGGTATCTTGACGGTTGCAGATCCGTCAACTTGGCCGGAGTCAAGAAAGACCCCCCTTTTATTGACGGTCTTTGGTTTTTGGCCGTCATATGAAGTAATTTTCTTGACTGTTTTTGGCCGTCAAGATAGCAGTTTTTAGAAACCGTCAACGTATGTAAAAACTTTTCTTGACTTCGGCCTAGTTGACGGCTATTAGCCGTCAAGAGTAGCATTTATTCACGGCTATTATGCAGCATAATTTGAATTAAAATTGACATTTGACAACCGTCAAGAGAAGCTAGCCAAAATAACATCAAGAAAAGCTTGCCAAAATAACGTTAAGAATTATATAATATTAATCAAACACACATAATAACAATCCAGAAGATACACATACATCAAATTACTATAAAGCCCAATTTTTATATCAACAAATTGTATTGTTCATACAACAAAAACTTCCAACATGTCCCACCACAAACATTCATCACTTGTCCAACCATAAAACATAATCCAACCATAAAGTACACATATTCCACATCTGTAGTTTTCATACCACTTAAACATCAAAACTGTGATAATCATACAAATGAAACAAAAAAAGTAGCAAACCAGACCGGAGCACATCCCTCCCATATCCACAGCATTCTCCTATTCACAGCATGCACGTTCATTTTTCAGCAAGTTCCTAAGAGAACAAGAACACAAATTATCAATACTTCCCCTACATGTTCTTATATATATTTTTTAGGCAAATTCAAACTTCAAAAAATCACAAATTTTATATATAAGAGTAATATGCTACTCGATCTAGCAACAAGATCACAATCATTGCGGATTTTTCGTTCAGGAAAAAATCAGCTAGGGACAAAAAATCAGATTTTGTGCTACGGGGACAAAAATTCAGATTTTGTGATCCCGTAGCCAGAACTTGAGAAGAGACCAAACATAACTTATTAACACAAGTCCTACCATCATATTAAAGGTATCATGTGTCAGGCATGGAAGGTGATATAACTAAGCAAGCATAAAAACACATATCTTTCATAACTGATTTGCTTGCTTTATATAATTAGGTTGTGAATATTTATCGAACATGTAACTTCTAGATTGCTCGAGGAAATGAAGGATTACGGGATTGAACTTGATGTTGTGACATTCAACATGATAATTGATGCGTAAAGAAGGAATGGTCAGAAAATTTTATAAATTATTAGATGTCATGATTCAAATAGGCTTGGTGCCCAATGTAGTAACATACACTACCTTAATGGATGGCTATTGCCTGATACAAGAAACAAGTCAAGCATTTAAAGTTTTTGAGCTAATGCTCTCACGAGGTCATAAACCAATTACAGTTACTTGCAACATCTTGATCAATGGCTTTTGTATGTGTGGAAAGGTTGATAGATCTAGACACCTTTTTGATGAGATGCCTTGTAAGGGATTACAACAAGCACTTTCTACTTACAATATTATGTTAGATGGATTATACCACGCTAGAAGAGTTGCTGATGCAAAAGAAATACTAGATAAAATGATTGCTTCTAGAACTTCCCTAGAACTCCACACCTATCATATTTTTTTACATAGACTTTGTAAAAATCACCATGTTGGTGAGGCCATGAATCTGTTCAACACCATATCATGTAAGAAGGAAAAACTGGAAGCTAGGACCTTCAATATTTTAATTGAAGGAATGTTTCAAGTTGGTAAGGTTAATGCAATAAGGGATCTATTTAACTCTATTGTTAAGGGCTTGTTGGAGAATGATGAAGTAAACTGAGCTATGGGATTTCTTGCAGAAATGGATAAAAGTAAATTTAGCATTGAGGCATCTACTGCGACATCCATAGTGGATCTACTCTCAAAGGATGGACATTGTCATCAGTATATGAAAATGCTTCCTAATTTTTCTCAACATTGTGCAGTATGTAATGTAGTGTATCAAAATTAGAGTACCAGCTATATGCAGTACAATGATACTTCCATTCAGATTAAATACCAGTAAGGTAATGAACCTACAACTCATACGCCTTCTAGCTTAGAAGATAAATGATACTTCCAATCAGATTAAATACCAGTAAGGTATATAAATAGGAAAAATGAGTTTCATACCCATGACATGGCGTTGTCAGTCCTGACTTTGTTGTCAGTCCTGACTTGGTTTCCAACCTGTATGCCTGCCAAGAATTGGTGGTTCAGCTCAGCCAAATCCTAAATAAGAAATATATATATATATATATATATATATATATATATATATATATATATATATATATATATATATATATATATAAGTTTATTATATTTTTGCATTTGCTAAACCAAAATAGAAACTAACTTAATCTAATGCAAAATTTACATCACATTTGCATAAAGTGTAATGCGAGTTAAAGATAATGCACACATTCACACAGTAATAATGGTATGCCACACTTAAAGTAATACAAAACTTACATCAGATTTGCATAAAGTGTAATGCAAGTTAATGATAATGCATATATTCACACAGTAACAATGGCATGGTTCACACAGTAACAATGGCATGCCACACTTGATGCAATAAAAAATTTACATCAATATGCATAAAATGTAAGGCATGTTAAAAATACTATGTATATCCAAACAGTAGCAAGGGCATGCCATATGATGAACTAGATGTTCAACCCAGTTTATTTGCACACTCATGGCCTTCCTGTCATAACCTGCTTCCGAATAATCGGACACGAGTCGGACACGCCCAGCCTTCATCGTTAGACACAACGAAGTAAGCCGTACCATGCTAGAGAAATCTAACCAGATAATCATGAACAAGTATGAAATCGCAGCATCTATAAACGTATCCCAGAATAAAAGTACATGTCTCAGAATTTATTACATTCCAGCAATGAAAGATAGAGTCTACTAGTCTCAAAATACAAGGAAATGTAAACTACTAAGATAAAGCTCTAGGCTTCTGCAGCCTCTAAGTCAAGAGCAACTCCAGCTGTCTCTACAGCATCTACTGGCTCTCGGCCATAATATGTGTCGCAAAGAGCCTCCAACTCACCTGCAATATATCCTAGTCAGGAGCGGAGCAAAGTACAGTTCTAGGTAAACAACAAGAACATGATATGGAACTGAGTACAGGGGTACATGAATATGAAATACAGGAATGAACTAAAAAGTACAGAAAATAAGTACATGAACTACAGTACATGAATGTAAAGTACAGGAATGAAACTATAATCCTGAAGTACCAGACATGATAAGTGCATAATATTGAAATACAACTAGTCCATGTGACCGGCTGGAGTGAGTACAGGAGCATGTATAGGAGTACATGAATATGGTACGGCTTAGGACCCGCGTGTACGATTCGAGGCCTAAGCTATCTACATGAATATAGTAACCGGGGTTTGGTCACATGGCTAGTGTATTTCCCCACCTGACACTAGCAACTACAAGAACAGGAATACATGAGTACAGGGGTACAGGATATCGTGTCATATCGTGTCACAAGAAAGGTACAAGATATGTAAATGTACAAAACCATAGAATAGTACCTGCCTTGCTCCGGGAAAGTACTGGTAAACAATGGAGCTGGATATCTTCCTGTTATGAATAATTTGATACAAGTTGATTAATATCTAAATTATTTCTAGTTTATTGCTAACTTTAGAGATTCTACTTAAAACTTATTTAATAGACTAACTAACAGAATATCCAAATTCTAATATTACAGAGATAGTTCAATAAGTGATTAAATCTGTTTTGCCTAATTAGCTTAACCATAATTAATTAGAAATTTCTAGGTATCTTATACAAGATCAAATAAGAGCAGCCCTAAAATATAGAAGAATATCATAGATACACAAAAATCCAAACCCAACCTACCATGGACTTATTTCGATACTAAGAATTGAATCCAACCATAAGAATTATTTAGAAACCCAGAACTGAACCCAACCATAAAATTGTTTACACAATTCCCTAGGCTTAGCAGTACCTAGGTCAAACACACACAACTAGCACCCTGTATTTATAAATAGTACACACAATTATTTATCCCAGTTCAGCAGTACATAAAGATCCCATTCTATGTGAAATAAAAACTCTCCAACGGCTAGTAGAGATTAATTAGCATCGGCAACACAGCTATAGCCTTCCCATCTCCAGTACTGGATTGGTCAGAACACCCGAGACTCCACAAAGGCACGACCTGACACTTCACAGCTCCCTGAACACCAACAACCAACTCGCAGACACGAACGCACGGACACACCAACGTCTGACACAACACAAAAATCCGATATTCTAAGAAAACCAAACTATGATGAACTATACAATTTCGAGAAAGGAAGTTACCTGAAATAGAGTGAAGTTGAAACTGAATTCCCCCCACAGGCTCGGACACGAGCTTCACGTGTCCAAAGAGCAATTCGATTTCTGTTGGAACATTCCATCGAATAGGTCCCGATCACCAAAACAAACAAAATTCTCAGACCAATTCAAATCTCTATGGCTAAAAATATAATCTAAAAATTATAGAACACTAATCACTCACACTTAAAATTTGTGCAGTTGCGATTATTCAACAAAATCGACTGATCTCATCGATCCACGCCTGGATTTTCCCATCACAACAAAAATACATAAATTCAACGATCATGCGTACGACATTAAGGTTAATAACTGACGGATCGATACTTACTAGGTCAGTAGATCGAGAAGGATGTCTTCTCCGTGAAGAGGATCAAGCAATTGAAAACTTCAGTCCTGAGTTCGAAATCAAAGGAACAAGGGAATGAATCAGGGACGAATAATCTTTAGAGTGAAGATGATCATCGCAACTGAGATACTCACCAATCGTCGCCGTGTCGAGATTTTGTCAGAGCTCTCAACTGCAATCTCTACTGTCCAGCATCAGTGGAGGATCAGCACGATGGCCGCTGATCGTCGGGGAGTAAGCGATGCCGACGCCGCCATCATCGTCGTGGTTGTCATCGAGTTTCAGGAGGAGTAGATCGAGCTCATGAGGAAATCGTCACCGTCGTCGTCGTGGTCGGAGTGGTCGGAGTGATCGAAGTAGTCGGATTGGTCGCTATCGATCTGAGGAACACGTCGAGAGGTGATTACCGCTTCTAGTTCGCCGGAGAAGGAAAGCTCGCCGCTGCCATCGCCATGGCCGCCGAAAATCTAGGGCTAAGCTCGCGCTTAGGGAGGAGAACAGAAGGAATTGGAACATAAATGCTGAATGATTCTCTCTCTTCCTCACTCAGCCTTAAAATAAAGAATGTGCATTATGTACAAACCCCCCCCCCCCCCCCCCCCCCGCTCCGAAAACATTTTATTGAAGTCCTTTTTGTTAAGGAAAATTTTCAAAAAAACCCCTCTTCTTTTCACTATTTCAAAAAATTGGTTAAAAATCAGTTAGAAAATCACATGGTGGGCTCCAAAGTTTGTTACAACAAACTTTCAAAATTTAAAAATATTTCCTGCTCTAACAAATTTCCCTCCAATAATATATTTCAAAATATTTATCATTTAAACTAAACTAGTTATTATTAAAAATATTTTAATTCTCTAAAAATAGGAAAGTGGAGTAACAAATTTCTCCCCCTTGAAAAATTTCGCCCTCGAAATTCAACCACAAAATAGGTCTCAAAATCACAAAAGAGATTCAAACACAAATCATTTATTGAAATCAAGAATTTTTGAACTAAAAAATACAATCAAGCAAACAAGCTAGGACAGCGCTCTCGCATCTCGTCTTCGCGCTGCCATGTGGACTCTCCCGGAGAGTGGTGTCTCCATATGACGAGAACAAGTAGAATGGTCGGGTTTCGCAGTTGTTTCTCTCTCCTATCTAGGATCTCCACTGGCTGCTTTTCGTAGGTCAAGCTTGGACCCACCTCCAACTCTGAATAGTCCACCACATGGCTCGAATCTGGAATGTAGCGTCGAAGCTGGGACACGTGGAAGACGTCATGTATCCCCTCCAAGCTGGCTGGAAGTGCTAGTCGATATGCCACCTCGCCAATCCGTGCCGCCACGTCGAAGAGCCCGATGAATCTCGGACTGAGCTTCATGCCTCTACCAAATCTGATGATGCCCCTAGTTGGCAAGATCTTCAGAAACACTCTATCTCCAACCGCGAACTCTAGTGGCCGTCTGCTACTATCCGTCCAGTACTTCTGTCGATCCTGTGCAACTCTGAGATGCTCCCTGATCAGTCTGACTTTTTCAGCTGAGTCTACCACCATCTCTGGTCCAAGTAAAGCCCTCTCGCCAACATCGTCCCAAGATAAAGGCGTACGACATCTCCGCCCATACAGTACCTCGAACGGTGTCATCTCGATGCTAGCCTGATAACTGTTATCATAGGCAAACTCTACTAGATGCAAATGATCCTCCCATGAACCGCCGAAATCAAGTGCACAAACTCGTAGCATGTCCTCCAGTGTCTGCATGGTCCTCTCGGACTGCCCGTCCGTCTGTGGATGATAGGCGGTACTGAACTTCAACTGTGACCCCAAGCTCAGCTGTAGACTCCTCCAGAAATATGATGTGAAGCGGCTATCTCTGTCTGAAATGATGCTAACCGGCACTCCATGAATCCGCACAATTTATCGCATGTAGAGGTCTGCAAGCTTCTCGGTCGACAGCCCAACCTTGAACGGAATAAAATGAGCAGACTTCGTCAATCTGTCCACGATCACCCAAATAGCGTCCTTGCCACTGGGAGTATACGATAATCCAGAGACGAAGTCCATGGTGATATGCTCCCACTTCCATTCCGAAATAGGTAAAGGCTGGAGTCATCCTACTGGTCTCTGGTGCTCCGCCTTGACTTGCTGGCACACAAGGCATCTGAAAACAAATCTGGCAGCCTCTCTCTTCATTCCATACCACCAAACATACTCTCACAGATCCTTATACATCTTGGTAGACCCAGGATGAATAGAATACTGCGACTGGTGGGCCTCCTGCATCACTTCCTCCCGTAAATCCTTGGGCACACACAACTGGTTCCCGTGCCTCAGGGATCCATCCGCTGCAATAGTGAATTCGTTGAACAATCCGGCCTCTGCCTGGCCTCTGAGACATCGAAGTCCCTCATCAAGAAACTAGGCCTCATTGATCTTCTCTAACAGTCCTGACTGTATCTGCATGTGCATCAGCTGCCCTCATACTCCTGGTAGAACAATCTCGATCCCAAGGCTCTCAAGATCCTCCAGAAGATGCCGGTCCATAGTGAGATACATAGCAACAGGATATCGACTGAGAGCATCTGCTCTGCCCTCATACTCCTGGTAGAACAATCTCGATCCTAAGGCTCTCAAGATCCTCCAGAAGATGCCGGTCCATAGTGAGATACATAGCAACAGGATATCGACTGAGAGCATCTGCTACCACATTCGCCTTCCCAGGGTGGTACTGTAGATTGATGTCGAAATCCTTCATGAGTTCCAGCCATCTGTGCTGCCTCATATTCAGCTCCTTCTGAGTGAAGACATACTTCAGGCTTTTGTGATCTGTGAAGATGTCCACTCTCTCTCCATACAAGTAGTTCTTCCACAGTTTTAAGACAACAATGACTGCTACAAGCACCAAGTCATGTGTAGGGTAATTCTTCTCATGAGGCCTCAACTGTCTAGAAGCATAAGCAATGACCCTCTTGTTCTGCTCAAGCACACATCCCAAGCCTTTCTCTGAAGCATCGTTGTAGATGACGAATCCTTCCGATCCAGATGGCAAAGCTAGAACTGGTGCTGTCGTGAGTCTTCTCTTTAATTCTTCAAATACTGACAGGCAGGCGTCGCTCCAGATGAACTCCTCGTCCTACCGTGTAAGCTTGGTCATCGGCTCCACTATCTTGGCAAAATCTTTCACAAACTTCCTGTAGTATCCTGCTAGACCCAGGAAACTACGAATCTCAGCTAATGACTTGGGAGGTGCCCATGCTTCTACTGCTTCAATCTTCTTAGGATCCATAAAAATCTCCTCTCCCGTCACTACATGCCCTAGGAACTCCACTTTGTCTAAGAAAAACTCACACTTTGAGAGTTTTTCATATAGCTTCTCCTTTCGTAAAATCTCCAGAATAATTTGCAGGTGCTCCACATGCTCCTCCTCGGTCTTCGAAGATATCAGAATGTCGTCAATGAAGACTACGATAAACTTATCCAGATACTTGTGAAAAACTTTATTCATCAAGTTCATAAACACTGCTGGAAACATTGGTGAGTCCGAACGGCATCACTAAGAACGGCATCACTAAGAACTCATACTGGCCGTATCGGGTGTTGAAAGCTGTCTTCGGAATATTCTGCTCCCGAACCTTCATCTGATGATATCCCGACCGAAGGTCAATCTTGGAAAAGACTTTCGCTCCACTAAGCTGATCAAACAGCTCATCAATCCGTGGCAAAGGGTATTTATTCTTGATGGTGATGTTAATGAGTGCACGGTAATCGATACATATCCTTACAGTCCCATCCTTCTTAGGCACGAAGAGTACCGGTGCTCCCCAGGATGAAGCACTGGATCGAATAAAACCCTTGCCTTCCAACTCATCAATCTGAGCCTTCAACTCTGCAGCGTCCTTCGGGTTGATCTTGTAGCAATGCTAGAACTTCGGCACTGATCCGAGCACTAGGTCGATGCTGAACTCCACATCTCGATCTGGCGGCAATCCTGGTAACTCCTCGGGGAAGACGTCAAGATACTTTACAATCAGCGGATGTGGCAACTCCTGGTCTTTTGTAACTGCTCCAAAGTAGACTTCCTCCGGTCTCTCTGCAACTCGCCTACTGATCTCGAATGGTGGAACTCCTGGCGGGCTGAAGATCACCTTCCCTTCATGGCAGTCTATTACGGCAAAGTGCTTGCTCATCCAGTCGATGTCGAGGACTATATCAAATTTGGACAATGGCATCACTAGAATTCGAGCCCTAATCTCTCTCCCAGCTATAGTGATAGGGCAATCTACCATCTCACTCATTGGCACTGCCCCTCCTCCTGTCATAATCCGACAGTTTCTCCTAGTGGGCTTGGGTGTGAAGCCGTGTCTATGCAAAAACTTATATGATAAAAGCTATATGTGGCTCCAGAATCAAACAATACAATGGCCGGGAAAGAATATAAAAGTATAGAACCTGTGATCACATCTGGCACTGCCTCATCCTCCTCAACTGCAGCTATGACGTAAGTACGTCCCTGCTGTGGTGGTCCCCTCTGCTACTGGTGCTGTGCAAAATGATGCTGCTGAGTAGGTAAAGCCGGAACCCTCTGTGGTTCAGCTGGTAGAGCCCTGGGTGGTGCAGGTGGTGGTCCTCCAGCTTCTCTAGGTCCTTCTGTCAGTCTAGCCGCAGCCTGTGGACAGTCCCTCATCTGGAGTGCGTCTGATCCGCAGAATAAACAGAGCCCGAGCCTCTTGTGGCACTCGTCGAAGCGGTGTCCCGGCCGGTAACAAAAAGTACAAATAATTGGCTGCTGCTGTCTCTGATGCTGATGTGCAGGAGCTCTGGCTGGACGGTGATGCTGCTATGCCGGCTGCTGTGGCCTCGCCTGAATTTGAGTCTGGACCCTCTTCGCTGGTGCCTGAAAACTGCTGCTGCCAATGTCCCGGTCCCTCTTCAGCTTCAGATCTGCCTCCTTCTCTACAGCCTGAGCAATCTTGAGGATGCTCGCATATGTCGTCACCTGACTAATCGCCACCGCGTGTCGCAGCTCCCTGGTGAGACCCTTCTTAAATCTCCAAGCTCTGTCCTCAGGTGCTCTGACTAGGTTCTCCGTAAACCTGCCGAGTCTAGTAAACTCTGAAGTGTACTCCGCAACCGTCATAGTCCCCTGCTGCAGCGTCTCAAACTGCATCCTCAGCTCATCCCGCTCCACGTCTGGGAAAAAATTCTCCTTGAACAGAGTTTTGAAATCTGTCCAAGACACCTGGGGCTCTGCCAACTTGGGCTCCTTCCGGTACCAAGCTCTGGCCAAATCGAAGAGTCGCATACTCGCTACCTCCATCTTCAGGTCATCCGGGATCCGTGCCATCTTCAAGGTCCTCTCCGCATTCTCCTGCCACTCGTCCGCATAAATGATCCCCTCGTTGCCCCCAAAAGTCTATCGGAGAGAGGTTCTGGTAATCCTTGGCCGTCCCTGGTCTCGGTGCTGATGGTACTGCACGTGCTGCTGGAGCTGGTGCTGCCGGCTCTCTGGTCCTGAGCGCATCTACAACTGTCGCCCAAAATTGTGCTGTCTGGTAGTTCTGGGCCTCCATAAACTGCCGGAACATAGCCATCACCTGAGCGCCGTCAAAAGTCATCGTCGGGGACAGCGGAGGAAAGATCGAGGCGGTGGTGGAAGCTGATCTACTGGAGCATATGGTGCAGGCTGATTTGAGCTGCCTGCAACTCCTGACTGATCAGCGGTCTTCCTCGTAGCGTCCATCCTGCAACAAAAGAAAACTTCGTGATTGATAAAAACCTAACCTACCAAAAAAATGTAAATGTTTTATAATATCCATATATACCCGATGTACCCGATTTTCTATATTGTGATTTAAGTTTTCCTAGTGTAAATCAAGTCCCCCAATAGTACTCTAATAACTAGAAACTATTAGGAATGACCTGCATAGGCCACCACTAAAAACATGTCACGACCCACTCTCGAATAATCGGACACGAGTCGGACACGTCCAGACTTCGTCGTTAGACACAACGAAGTAAGCTGTACCAAGCTAGGAAAATCTAAGCAGATAATCATGAACAAGTATGAAATCAAAGCATCTATAAACGTATCCCAGAATAAAAGTACATGTCTCAGAATTTATTACATTCCAGCAATGAAAGATAGAGTCTACTAGTCTCAAAATACAAGGAAATGTAAACTACTAAGATAAAGCTCTAGGCTTCTGCAAAGTCAAGAGCAACTCCGGCTGGCTCTACAGCATCTACTGGCTCTCGGCCATAATATGTGTCGCAAAGAGCCTCCAACTCACCTGCAACATATCCTAGTGAGGAGCAGAACAAAGTACAGTTCTAGGTAATGAACAAGAACATGATATGAAACTGAGTACCGGGGTACATGAATATGAAATACGGGAATGAACTGAAAAGTATAGGAAATAAGTACAGGAAATAAGTACAGGAACTACAGTACAGGAATGTAAAGTACAGAAAAATGTAATGTATAGGAATGAAACTATAATCCTGAAGTACCAGACATGATAAGTGCACAATATTGAAATACAACTAGTCCATGTGACCGGCTGGGGTGAGTACAGGAGCATGTACAGGAGTACATGAATATGGTACGGCTTAGGGCCCGCGTGCACGATGCGAGACCTAAGCTATCTACATGAATATAGTAACCGGGGTTTGGTCACATGGCTAGTGTATTTCCCCACCCGACACTAGCAACTACAAGAACAGGAATACAGGAGTACAGGGGTACAGGATATCGTGTCATGTCGTGTCACAAGAAAGGTATAAGATATGTAAATGTACAAAACCATAGAACAGTACTTGCCTTGCTCCGGGGAAGTACTGGTAAACAATGGAGATGGATATCTTCCTGTTATGAATAATTTGATACAAGTTGATTAATATCTAAATTATTTCTAGTTTATTGCTAACTTTAGAGATTCTACTTAAAACTTATTTAATAGACTAAGTATCCAAATTCTAATATTACAGAGATAGTTCACTAAGTGATTAAATCTGATTTGCCTAATTAGCTTAACCATAATTAATTAGAAATTTCCAGGTATCGTATACAAGATCAAAAAAGAGCAGCCCTAAAATATAGAAGAATATCATAGATACACAAAAATCCAAACCCAACGTACCATGGACTTATTCAGATACTAAGAATTGAATCCAACCATAAGAATTATTTAGAAACCCAGAACTGAACCCAACCATAAAATTGTTTACACAATTTCCTAGGCTTAGCAGCACCTAGGTCAAACACACACAACTAGCACCCTCCATTTACAAATAGTACACACAATTATTTATCCTAGTTTAGCAGTACATAAAGAACCCATTCTATTTGAAATAAAAACTCTCCAACGGCTAGTAGAGATTAATTGGCATCGACAACACAGCTATAGCCTTCCCATCTCCAGTGCTGGATTGGTCAGAACACCCGACACTCCACAAAGACACGACCTGACACTTCACAGCTCACTGAACACCAACAACCAACCCGCAGACACGAACGCACGGACACACCAACGTCTGACACAACACAGAAATCCGATATTCTAAGAAAACCAAACTATGATAAACTATACAATTTCGAGAAAGGAAGTTACCTGAAATAGAGTGAAGTTGAAACTGAATTCCCTCCACAGGCTCGGACACGAGCTTCACGTGTCCAAAGAGCAATTCGATTTCTGTTGGAACATTCCATCGAATAGGTCCCGATCACCAAAATAAACAAAATTCTCAGACCAATTCAAATCTCTGTGGCTAAAAATATAATCTAAAAATTATAGAACACTAATCACTCACACTTAAAATTTGTGCAGTTGCGATCATTCAACAAAATCGACCGATCTCATCGATCCACGCCTGGATTTTGCCATCACAACAAAAATACATAAATTCAACGATCATGCGTACGGCATTAAGGTTAATAACTGACGGATCGATACTTACTAGATCAGTAGATCGAGAAGGATGTCTTCTCCGAGAAAAGGATTAAGAAATTAAAAACTTCAGTCCTGAGTTCGAAATCAAAGGAACAGAGGAATGAATCAGGGACGAATAAGCTTTAGAGTGCAGATGATCCATCGCAACTGAGATACTCACCAATCGTCGCCGTGTCGAGAATTCGTCAGAGCTCTCAACTGCAATCTCCACTGTCCAGCATCAGTGGAGGATCAGCACGATGGTCGCCGATCGCCGAGGAGTAAGTGCTGCCGACGCCGCCATCATCGTCGTGGTTGTCGTCGAGTTTCAGGAGGAGTAGATCAAGCTCAGGAGGAAATCGTCACCGTTGCCATCGTGGTCGGAGTGATCGGAGTGGTCGAAGTGGTCGCCATCGATTTGAGGAACACGTCGAGAGGTGATTGTCGCTTCTAGTTCGCCGGAGAAGGAAAGCTCGCCGCTGTCATCGCCATGGCCGCCGAGAATCTAGGGCTAAGCTCGTGCTTGGGGAGGAGAACAGAAGGAATTGGAAAATAAATGCTAAATGATTCTCTCTCTTCCTCACTCAGCCTTAAAAGAAGGTTTTTTTTAGGGGCACCACCACATTTACTAGGGGGCAACCCTTACTTAGGGGGCAGCCCATTTGGTGGAGATTTTACTAGGGGGCAGCCCAAATTTTACTAGGGGCAACCCCCCAAACTCACATTTCCTTCCCATTTCATCATTTCCTCTCTCTCCTCCAAAAGAAAAAGAAGAAGAGCTCTCTCTCCCTCTCCCTAAACTCTAGAAAATTCTCCTCCACCACTCTAATCCTAATTCCTCCACCAAATTTCTTTCAAGAACACTCCCACGTTCGACGAGATGACACGCAAGTCGAAGAAATCGGATTCTAGGTACGTTTTTTCCTAATTTCTTCTATAATTTTCTATATTTTATTCGAAACCCTAGAATAGTTTTAATTGTCTAAAAACTTTTGATAATATAGGTTTAGAATATCTTTAGGGTTTATGAATGGCATTTTCGAACACGACAAACCCACAATTTCTCTTCAAACCCTATCCCTAGAAAACGATAAACTAGCGAGTCGTTTGTCTGTTGGCCGAGTACAGTAGGACTGCCAAGCATGTGGCAGTCCACATGTAAACAAGGACTGCCACAGTCCTGGCAGTCCTCTTTCAATAGAGGACTGCCAGCCTTGTGGCAGTCCTTGTTTACATGTGGACTGCCACATGCTTGGCAGTCCTACTATACTCAGTTCTGGGGGTAGGGGATAGGGGGTAAGGACTGCCAGCCTTGTGGCAGTCCTTGTTTTCATGTTTGTAGACTAAATTCAATTATACTTTCATTTACAGTCTAGAAGGGCGAAGGAACTGGCCAAGATACTTCGGAGCGCTTGCCAAAGTGACACTAGTGTTTTGGTCGACACTAGTGCCTTGGTCACCAACGAGCTTGAGCGCATCGACGACGAGGTTGAGTTCCCATTCATGCGTAATACGGAGTCTCGTTCGAAGGTCCGCCATGATATGTAGTATGATTGTCTGATTGTCTAAAGTTGGGTATTTTGGATGTTGATATTTTTGGGTGTCGAACATGTTGTTGGATCCTTATGTTGAAATATTTTTGGATGTTGATATTTTTGGATGTCGAACATGTTGTTGGATACTTGTGTTGAAATACTTGTGTTGGTTATGTGTTGGATACTTGTGTTGAAATAATTCTGTTGCGATTCTAAAATTTCGACAAAACTGCTAAAACGGGGTCCAAACATCATTTTTTTGCGATTCTAAAATTTCGGAAGGCTGTCTAACGGTGAAGTGGTTACTTTCAGCCTCCTCGAAGATACGCTCCTTTTGCGACAAACGGGACCTCGTTTCGACCTTCCAGTCAAAAGTTATGGCCCTCCAAAGTTTCAAGTGACCATAAAATGCAGGAGAATGACCATTCTCCGTGTAAATTAACACGGAGAATGGACATTCTCCGTCTTAATTTACACGAAGAATGGTCTTTCCAGTGTTAAAATACAGGAGAATAACCATTCTCCGTCTTAACTTACACGGAGAATGGCCATTCTCCGTGTAATTTAGCACGGAGAATGGCCATTCTCCGTGTAATTTAGCACGGAGAATGGTCATTCTCCATGTTTTAACACGAAGAATGGCCATTCTTCGTGTTAATTTACACGGAGAATTCCATTCTCCGTGTTAGAAACACGGATAATGACTATTCTCCGTGCTAAATTACACGAAGAATGGCCATTCTCCGTGCTAAAACACAGGAGAATGGCCATTTATATAACAACAAGTTTCAATTAGGACTGCCAACACCCTGGCAGTCCTAATTCAATGTAGGACTGCCAGAGGGTGGCAGTCCTAATTCACAGAACAATTCATCTAGGACTGCCACACCCAGGGCAGTCCTTCACATGTGTTAGACTGCCCTGTGTGTGGCAGTCCTAGATGAAATGTTCTGTGATCAAATCACAGAACATTTCATCTAGGACTGCCACACACAGGGCAGTCCTTCACATGTGAAGGACTGCCCTGTGTGTGGCAGTCCTAGATGAAATGTTCTGTGATCAAATCACAGAACATTTTAGCAAGGACTGCCACACACAGGGCAGTCCAACACATGTGAAGGACTGCCCTGGGTGTGGCAGTCCTAGATGAATTGTTCTGTGATCAGATCACAGAACATTTTAGCAAGGACTACCACACACAGGGCAGTCCAACACATGTGAAGGACTGCCCAGGGTATGGCAGTCCTAGAAAAGACAACACCTGGATAAAAGTAACACACATGTATGACACACATGTATAACACCCAAAATACACAAAATACACATGTATAACACCTAGATAAAAGACATATAACACATGGATAAAAGTAAGAAACATATATTGGACTTCATATTTCATAGTTTAATGTATACAAAAGTGGTACTTTATAACCAAAATGCCAAAAAGTATACAAAAGTGGTCCTCCATATAACACATTGATACCCAATAGTGTCTCGAAAATCTCATGATTGTGGGTTCCATTCTTCACTTGTACTGACCACTTCCCTTCTTCTTCTTTTCTAATCTGGATCGTGAATGGACAACCACATTTTCTCGTTCCAGCTTTCTTTCTTGGAATTTTATTTTGGATAACTGTGTCTTTTTTGTGCGATCTGAACACACCACCTCTTTCACAGCCAACCATCAGACTTTGTCGTCCCGGGCGATTTTGGGCCGATCTGGATATCACTAGAACCAACTTGTTTTCCCGTCCAACTTCTCGACACCATTGTACCGCATCGTCGCTTGATTGAAACGAAAGATCGGTCCAAAATAAATGCCCTACATCGATTGCAATTGGAGCATGTACCGCAACCTCGGAAGATCGCAAGTCCTACAATAGAAGTTAAAAGTCAAAACTAAACAACTACATAAAGCGTATTATTATTTAAAGAGGAGTCTGTACTTGGTCACAAGTTGAGATTTGGAAGGAACATGCTTGATTACTAGGTGTTCTCTTTGATGTTTTACATATTCTCTGTTGTTTGTCACACATTTATCCTCTTGTCTTAATTGAAATTTTTATATTTCCTTGTCATATTTCCTTGGACACAGAGGACTGCCACAAATGTGACAGTCCTTCATATTTATAGGACTGCCACAAATGTGAGGGACTGCCACATCTCTGGCAGTCCTATATATGTGAGGGACTCTGTGTCAAAGTCCAATTTTTGACCCGAAGTAAAGTTCAAGTGTAGTTACCACGAGGGTTTCCGATGCGTCAAAGTGTTCTTCGGAAGTTGTGGGAGGAGAGTATCCAGCATTTGATGGTCCGGGTTGTTCCATTTTCTATTTTTTTCTACATTAAACACAAAATTCAACTTTTATATGTAAAATTTAGGTTAAAACTTAAAATATTACACAAAAATAAATTCGACGACTTACAAATTAATGGGAGAAGTGATTGACACTGTATTCTACCAAAAAATTTAGGTTGGGGGACAATTTCACCTAGCTAGGGTTAATTATATGTTTATATGAGGAGGAGAAAAAAAGAGTGGAGGAAGAGAAGTAGTAGAGGGAGGAAGAAAGAGAGAGATGAAATCTAAAATCAAGTTGGCTTATATAGTATTTTTTGGGCTGCCCCTAGTAAAAAAACCCAATGGCAAACTTGTAATTTTTTCAAAAAAATTTTGGGTTGCCCCTTAGTAAATGTGGAGGTGCCCCTAAAAAAAACCTAAAAGAAAGAATGTGCATTATGCACAACCCCCCCCTCCGAAAACATTTTATTGAAGTCCTTTTTGTTAAGGAAAATTTTCAGAAAAACCCCTCTCCTTTTCACTATTTCAGAAAATTGGTTAAAAATCAGTTAGAAAATCATATGCTGGGCCCCAAAGTTTGTTACAACAAACTTTCAAATTTTAAAAATATTTCCTACTCTAACAAATTTCCCTCCAATAATATATTTCAAAATATTTATCATTTAAACTAAACTTGTTATTATTAAAAATATTTTAATTCTCTAAAAATAGGAAAATGGAGTAACACTTCCAGCTCTTTGATCAAAAGACCTAAATATATGTCATGATAATGGGGTGAACAATGGAGCACAAGAAACCTAAAAGAATTAACAATATAATTCACTCTCAATTTGACTGAATGACAAGGAAATGCTGGAAAAAAGATCTTACCTTTAGTGTAGTAAAGTTTAACTATTTTAAAGCATCTCAAGTAATACTTTATCCAAAACTACAAAAGGATGCAGGAGACAAAAAGAAGAATGGAATCCAGTATATACACACCTTTATCATTAGTGTAGTAAAGTCTACAATTAATTTAAATTTAAAAAAACTTGCAGATATTATTGGTGCTTCATTGACAAGATTCTGAATATCAGCTCTCGAGTAGCTAGCAGTACGAAAAATAAGCTATAAGATGAAAATATGAACCAAATATCTAATTATGACTAGGAAAAAAAACAAATTAAAACATATTGTTGCAACAATTGGTTTTATTTTACAGGGTGGATAATAGATGAAGAAAAGCTAGTCCAAAAGGATATTAGATATAAAATGCCAATCTTGCAGCTATAAACTCGTAAGTTCAATCAAATAAAATGACTATGTATCATTTTCTTAACACAAAGTATAATTTTGAGTTACCTGATTATACAAAGGGCTCCTCGTCGAGAGAGATAATTTCCTTCAAAATCAAAACCAATAACCAGAGCTGAAGGATTAAGAAACTCATGTTTCAATGTATCTGGATGGATACAATAATGTATTGAGCTTACTGGATGAGTAATAGTAAATATCAACACCTTAGGATTTTTATTATGGTAAGTCTATCCCCCAGAATATATATAATTCTATCTAGGTTACAGCAAAGTTTATGCATGATATTGATATTTACTGAAAGTTACATAAATCCTGATTAGAAGACACTTGCCATCGATACCTCAGGTTTTTTTTATTGTGGTAAGTCCATCTCCCTGGTCATATGCAATTATTATCTACATTAGAGCAAAGTTGCTATGATGTATCTAGTGTACTGCATATATCAGGTTCCAAATACACAAAATGTATGTTCTTCAACAAGAGACATGCATATGCAGGAAACAAAACTGGGACATGGTTTCAGGATTTAATCCACTACAACAGCAACTTGTACCTAAACAAACTAGCACCACTCAACATAATATACATTCTTCTCATGTCAGGATGTCAGTCTCATCATATTGGCATATGTGCACCCCTTTGGTAACATCTTCAACCACTGTCACTTCATTCACTACTACACTACTAGCAACCTATAATTACTTGATAAGCTCCACAAAAGCTAGTAAAATTTCAATGTATCTGGATGTATTATATAAAATAGGCCTATAAATATAAAATTTGAAGACAAGATCATGTCAGTCAAAGCCAAAAGAGTTTCGTATCTCATGTTTCATTATGTTATAGCAAATGCGAAGCCTAAGTTATTTTGTGCTTCTAGATCTCATAGTCCAATTGGCGTACAACGATGCTGTGCTGGACATTTCATCGAGCAGTTTCTGCTCAAAAATAACATATAGCCATCAATATAACAGAATGGACATATTATTTGTTCTAAATTATAACTAAAATGAGAGATGATCTCTTGCATTCATCATGCTCTTATATCAAATATTGCTCTGTTCCATTAAAAGATGCAATTATTTTCTTGCTGGTTGGCAATCATTTAAACTGAAGAAAAAAAACTAAAAAAAGATTACACCTTTCACTAGTTTTCCCCACACACCAATCAGACAGAAGCAAGAAGGTATAGTACCTGAATCCCTGATTAGTTTTCTTTGGCCCTCTTTAGTTGTAGCCAAATCCTGTGACATATTTATATATAAAATAGACTTTCAGAATATTGGGTATGGTCACAAGTTTTCCATAGTTTGTCAAATTGATATTTCCATTGAAGAGCATATTTTCCTATTTAAACAAATAAGGATCATGTATTGACTTATTGCAGTCCATTAGATTAGACTAATCAATCAAGTGAGCGACAAGACAAACATGCATCCTATAGATAGTTTCATTATGTTTATCCTATGTTGCATTGACATGGATACGATAAAGTATCTATTTGGTGTATGCTAGTGTATTTAGGAGTGTTCATGCTAGTGTTCATTGATGCAATCAAGGAAGCAAATGATTTAAGTCTATGTCAAGTTTATAGCGAAACCAGTGCCTATAGATCAACCATTCCAAGAGAACAAGCCCAATATTGAAAATTTAAAATTACTGATGCAAGATTGTTCTTGAAATCCAGTACCTATCACAGGCTTTGTCTAATCAAAATTTGCTTACAATACCGACTTTATTGCCTAATGCCTACTCCTTGTAAGGAAGTTACACATGTAAGGTCATTTATTTGTCTTCATATCCGGGTCATGTCCCTCTCTAGGGGCACTACATGTTGCAGAGTTGTGGGTATCAATAGCTTGGGCAACTGAATGATACAATAAGTCCAATCTACACGATCCTTGACCTATACATCCTCAAGAAGAAAATGACTTATTTAACCAACACAAGGACAAATCATAAAATAAGTAATCATAATTTTGGCAAATACAAGGACAAGGAAAGAAACACAATGTAGTCAAAGTGGTACTACCATCTAGAAGAACATCAAACCAAGCCCAAACTACTACTTCAAAGAATACAATATGCATTTTGACCTTCTAATAATGCATGGAACAGCCACGCCATAGAGGTATATTGACAGGTTAATAAGAACCTAAATTAAGACCTAATATCGATCAACAAGAAAACTCATAAGACAAAAATCAAACCTATAGATATACAGATAATGATCCTTTATAAGAGAAACACAAAGATCACAATCAGCACATTTATACTCAAATTTACCTTTGATTTTGTGCGATCAGAAGAGTCGGTGGCCTCGAAGCGGACGGGCTCATCCAAGCGGTTGACATCAGAATCCTCCGCAGACGTCGCTGTGCTTGGACGAGGGGAGCGGTGGGGATACCACATCCCGCGGTATGGCCGGGCCGGAGGAGGCAGAGCCGGGGTGAGCATCACAGGAGCGGAAGGAAAGGAAGGGGACGATCGGAAAAAAGTTTGTTGGGTTCATCGATTAAAAAGAACCACAACCGTCAATAAACATAAAAGATTTAAAAAAATTACTAAAATGGCAGCTGAAAAAATCCTGCCAAGTTTTTTGCACATATATTCATTGACGGTTATCAACAAACTGTCAATAAATAAATTGATGTTTCTTGACGGATCATATAAAACCGTCAACTATTATGCTATAAAATTGCTAAATTAACATAAAACGTGTCCTTTCTTGACGTAAGGCTAATACCATCAAGATAACCCATTTTCTTGACGGTTTTTCATGACCGACGAGAAATAAACCGTCAAGAAAGGCCATTTTTCTTGTAGTGATATTCCATATTTAGGTCTTCGAGACACCGTATCGGATACTGTTGATATTCCATACTAGATCTCAGCTGAGTACATTCTCTGATAGTTTTATTATCTGATACTTGTTATGATTCATGTATTTAGTGATGTTCTACTTGATTCCTGATACGATGGTCACACTAGTTAGTTTTTATAGTTCCTATTTTGATATATATATATATTGTTCTCATATCTTATTGTACATTTCGATCTCCCTACTCATTATTGACACCATCTTGTGGTATTGTGGATAGCCAATCCTATTGGATTGAGCTGTACTCTCGTACTATTGTGGATAGCCAATCATACATTACCCGTATGATTGAGCCGTACTATTATGCTATTGTGGATAGCCAATCCTATTGGATTGAGCCATTCTCTCGTACTATTATGGATAGCCAATCTTGTTGGGTTGAGCCGTACTATTATAATATTGTGGATAGCAAATCCTATTTGATTGAGCCGTACTATTATGGATAGCCAATCGCACATTACCCGTATGATTGAGCCGTACTATTGCAAACATTGTTATTGATAGAACACTTCTTAGAAATAATAATTCAAATACAGTTAGTTCAGTTTCTTTCATGTCTAATTCATGTTCATTGTGATGCACTTATTACTATGTCTTTTCATTCTTGTTACATGATATGCTAGATAGTTATGGTACAGTTCATTATGCTCATAATGTATTATGTCACGTCCCGGTCCCGTAGGACCGATCGTCATCGCTAAGTCGTGATGCCGCGTAAGCCTATATTGTGCTCACGCAAGGCAGGTTTCATAACAGTTGATTACAGGCTAAGCGACGGAGTCGTCGTACAGAAGTCTCAAGCAGAAATATTGAATAATAGCAGTAAAAATTTAAAACAAAACATAAGTCATTCAAAATGCTATTTATTGATATTAAAACAAAGATTACAATATGGCACGAGGCTAAGATTATAATCACTCAAGCTCACTCTTCTCACATTACAAGTCACTCTGCTCTCTCTCATCTCTCAATATAATTTGAGTAGGCTAGCGGAAGCTTCGGATAGGCAATGTCCATATATTATGTCCCGTATAAGTTCTGACTCCATGCGGTTGTGTGCCTCCAAATGCCAAGAAATTCTATGTCTCGACGCATCCAAGCGAGCTCCGCGCCAACGAGCTTTTACCTGAACCTGCACATAGAAACTGTGTAGTGTCAGTACACAACTGTACTGGTGGAGTGAGCTCCTCGCCTACCCATACAAAACCAACACATTTATTTTTTTGTGCAACATAGACCCTTTTTTTATTATCTTTCTAGTCTTCCCTTAGGATCAACTTTTAGGACACAGACACATGGCCTACTTTGAGACTCTAGACCATCACCGTTCTATTGCACCGATAACTTTCTTATCCTTGCCTATACCGACTTGTACTTTTCTTTCGGCCCATGCCGTAGGACGCAACAACATGATTCGTGTCATCGACTTGTTCGTGCTTCAACATCGAAGCTGTGCCTCGCAACTTAGCATGACTTAACCAAACTTGTCTTACGATCCTTCTTGACTTAACTCGAAACGACTCAAGTCTGACTTATGCAACTCTATGCCAATGACTTAATACTCGACACCGCATCTCGTGCCGAAGCACGTGTCTTTGCTATAGCCAAATCTTATGCTTCTTAAGACTTGTATTGCAACCGTGTATACCATCTTTATCCCATTCGTGCCATGCTTGCACTTTCCTATATTCGACCGACACCGTGCACGCGGATTGCTGCTCAGTACGCCAACTTATCTATATAAAAGGTTACTGACAATTCAAGCCATCTTGGATATGTAGGTGGTGCAAGACGAGGCCCTTGCAGCTAAGGGTAGCTAGCCCTGCTCAAGTCCTCAAATCACCGACGGCGTGTTCTTGCCTAACTACCTTGCTTCCCTCCTAGGTCGATACGGTCCTGTGGTCCCAAGTTTCTGAATCGAGGGTGCGAAACCTTGTCGACAAGTTGTCCATGACCACGCACCTACGAGAACTCCTAGACTCAACGTAAATGCATGGCCTAACCGTCACAACTTAGCTTCCTTAGCTTTACTTCTTTTACTTATCATACTTCTTTTACAGAGCCTAAACCAGGGTTGCCTTAGCGATTGACCTACAGTCCCGACATGTTTCCTTCTCGGCGACTGACCTACAATCCTGACTCTCAACGACTGACCTACAGTTCCGACATATTTTTTAGTACTTCTACACTCATATTGACTTAACTCATGAATGGCTAATTCATAGCCTTCAAACATAACTTGCACAAAATATGTTCTTTTTGTACAATAGACCGTGGATAACTTTCTTCTGAACCAACTGTAGATCGTGCCTTAAACCGACTTACGTTCTATGCAACACTATCACCCAAGTCATAGTTTATATGACGAGCCTTGAGATCGTAGGACTAAGTGACTTTAAAAACTGTAGAAAGAGCGGGACGGTGCTTGGAATGACTTCGATCGACCAGCATAACTTGCCTAACTTAATAGTGCAACAACTTGATAAGCAAAGGCTACGTCAAGTTTTGCCTCGAGGGAACGTGCCGTGCACACGTTCGACTTGAACAACCAAGTTGTTTGGGTGCCTAGACTTATGCCACAAGCTGTGATACAACTTAACCCGTGGGGCGAGCAAAGGCTATGCCAAGCCTTAGACGATGGGACCGTGCAAGCTTTATCGAGCATTCATGTGGGCGACGCCTATGACTTTGGCTAAGTTCTTAACTTTGAGGCGAAGACTAACTTTTCTTCTCCCAAGCCACGAGACGAAGGACCGAGTGTCATTTTGAAAGCACGACGTACGATACTTCTAAGCTGGCCATGGGACCTTTTCATGTTCTAACTCAGTCTGACCCAACTTGAGATTTTTTCTTTGGCTATGTGGATTCATCTCTTTTATTATCAAGCCTACTTGTGCATTTAAAAACTTTCGTTTTATTAGTGTGAAGGCCAAGCTGAGGTAAGTTCACCGAAGCCACCCACCTGAGCGAGGGGTCGCCTCGACCGAGCAAGTCTTCGAGCAAACCGTTGCATGGCTAAGTCCAAACGCCATCGGTATTTCGATTCCTCCGATTGACTGAGCAGGACGGGACACTACATCATACACCACTCAAAAAAGTTTCATCTTCGAAACTAACTGAGTACTTACTTATAGACTTATTGTAACACCCATATTCTGAATATGTATTTTATCAAGCTTGCATGTATTTCAGATCTGTATTTATTTTCTCAGATTTTGGCATGTACTTGTAATTGGCTTGACTTGCAGATTTTGGTTCTCGTAACTGGGTTTTACCTGGCTTGGTTTATTTTGTGGAGGAGAATTGGTTTGGTTTGGTTTGGTTTGGTTTAATATGCATGGAACACTTTAACCTATACTCCACCCTCAACCAACACAACCCACCCTTATAATATCTCCACCAACCTTCTCTCTCTTCATTATTCTCTCATTTATTTCTCCATCTTCTTCTTTCTTCCTCTACACAACACCCACACCCCTTAGGCAAGTGCAACTTGCTTCCACAAGAGAGCCCATTTTTATTGTTCCATTAGCTTCTCCTCATATTTCTAAGACACATTAGAACTTGTTATTTTCTATTTTGAGGCTTTAATTTTTGTAGATCTAGAAATTAGTTATTTTCGGATTTTACTGGTTTTGATCTATCAAACTTCTTTTTTTTTCAAGTTTTGATGGTTCCATGTTGTAGAGAATTTTATTCTATCCAATTTTGACCTTTGAAAAGTTGGATTTGGACTTGTTTTGACCAAGTTATGGACTTTTGAAGCTTTGGGTTCAACCATGGAGTTCTTGCTGATTTGGAGAATACAGTGAGCAGTGTGCGAGCTTTTTAGCTTGTGCCACTGAGTTGCACGCGCTCTTTAGCACAGCGCAGTCCCCATACGCTGCCTTTTGGAGGCGTATGTCTTGCATACACTGCCTTGACAAGGAGTCGTATGGACCTCATACGCTGCCTTGATGAGGAGTCGTATGGATCTCATACGCTGCCTTGATAAGGAGTCGTATGGATCTCATACGCTGTCTTGAAGAGGAGTCGTATGGAGTACATACGCTGCCTTTTGGAAGCGTATGACCTGAGCGTATGACCTGAGCGTATGACCTGAGCGTAGCCTGACCTGAGCGTACGCTGACCTGAGCGTATGACCTGAGCGTAGCCTGAACTGAGCGTACGCTGACCTGAGCGTACGCTGACCTGAGCGTAGCCTGACCTGAGCGTATGACTTTGGCACTGAGCGTATGGCCTTTGGCAGACTTGGTCTTATGTCAGCGTGTTAGTTTGGTTATATTTTCCTTAAAGCTTGGCTCTTCTATAGCCCTGTATATCGATATTTTATTAGATATTTTATGCCCATTTTATATCTTTACGCCTTTTGTCCTGAATTAATAATCACAAATTTACTTGATATGTTTGGAATTGATAATTGAGCATGACGTGATAGTGACCCGTAGTGGTGCACTCCTGACATAATAACCTGACATGACCTGATAGTGGCCCGTCGTGGCGCACTCCTGACAAGTACACTTGGCATGATAACCTGACATGATTATCTCGAATAGCTGTTGCGACGGCTACCTGACATGATATGACCTGTATAATTAATCTGGACACCGTGGGTGATTGTGCTTGTACAAATAATCCAGTCATGTCCTGCACCATGTCTAGGAGGGGACTCCTGAGTACCACGGTCAGGAGTACCTACTGAAATGGACTAAGGTTAATGATTAGTATAATCCACTAGTCATGAAGAGATGTTCTCCAGTTACAGGCGATCCCGTTATCCCGGCCGCAAATGTTTGGACTTGTAGCCTGCCGACGAGTAGGGCACATTTCCAGCCCTCTGTTATGTGGGGCACCCACCATTGTCACTTAAATGATTGAATCCTATTGTCACTCTAATGTATTGTACTCTCTAGATTGTCACTATAATGATTGCCTGGATAACCTGGATAGCTGTAGGGCCTGTGACTACTTGGAGCATCTCATTGCATCTTGCTAGTAACTATGAATGTGATAAGCCTAGTTAGTTAATGTAGGAAGCCGTAGGCAATGAGTGGCCGTGATTGCTTGGATGGAGTCTAGTCCAGTATAGTATTGTCTAGAATTGATTGATTGTAAGATCGTACCAGAATGATTGAATGATGGTCACTCCAGATTGTTACTATAACAATTGTACTCTATTGTCACTCTAGCATATTATACTCTTCATTGTCACTTTTATCATTGTACTCTCTCCTTTTCACCTTAATGATTGGCACCTATAGCAATAAATGATCAGAGACCAAGTTCTGTTCAGGCGAAGGGTTACAATCTCGGTCCTTGTTTGGTTTAAGGATTGTAACCTGGCTTCCGGAATAGTACCTTCGTCTTCTCTTCATATATTGTCCAGCTATGTTTTATTTAGCATGATTCTCCAGTTCTTTTATGTCAATGATGCTTCGCTTAATTATTTTCTCTGATTGGGATAAGTGCATTGGTAGTGCACAAACCTCAATCTGCGTTATTTATTGTTGTTTTCTTACATGTTGAATGCTAATGAATTGCTGGTTTTAGTTCTTAAGTGAAGCCTCCTTTGTGGCACTTGCTCTTTCTGGGGTCTGACCCAGCTGGTTTTGTATGGCCAGATACCGGAGCAGCACCAAAGGATCTCCCTGCTTTCCAGCCCGATGGTGGTCACCAGGCGTAACCAGGGCATCGAGTGGGTTTCTTTTGTTCTCCCACTGTAATATTGTAAATTATTCTTTTGAGGCGTTTAGCCGACGAGCAAGTGTTAGCTCGATTGTACTTACTTACTGTCTGCCTATGGGCTGTAGCATGATTGACAAGCCCCGGGGGTTGATCATGTATGACTGAACTCTTGCTAGTCCTCACATTTTGTAACGACTAGCTTCATGATCATTCCAAATATGTAATGTATGGGATGCCTCACTATTGTGTATTTGGTGGTCTGACATCTTGTAACTATTATTAGTTGGTTGAGATTGAGACAATAGGCTATCTATGACCTTAAGAGACTGATGGATTGTAGTGAAACCCTCACATATCTAGACAGCCGTGACCGTATAGCGGTGTGGATTCCATTCCATTATATGTAGCTGGCTATGTCTGCCCCTGCTCTCCAGTATTCTGGTTCTGGGGCGTGACACTTATCACTTTGATTCAAAGACTCTCGTACACACTTCACCTATGCATTTCTTCAATCCGAGCCACGCTCGCACTACCATCAATCTTTTTTTCATAACACAATTCCACAATCTTAGATACTTTTTCATTCATCAAGTCTCACTTGAATTCAACGTATCACTTAGTTAGATCGTGCACATATTCAAGAGTCCCCAAAATACATACATTTCAGCCAAGTCTCGTGATAAAGAACTCGACATTCTCAATCGAGTCGGGTCGTGCACATATTCAGGTGTCCCTGAAATATATGCATGTCAGCCGAGTCTCGTGAGTGATATTTCCACACTCTTGAATCATTCTATCCATCCATACCATTTTCCAATCCTATCAATCCTCGTGATCAATCATACCAATGTTATCTCTCGAAACATGGACGTCTCGCCTAACCCGCTAGGCCATTTCTCAAGGCTAAAGTCAATGTCAGGATTGGAATCACAGTTCTCCAACAATAATGCCAACATTGACCCCATTCCTAGGGTCAAACCAAAATTAATAGTATGGGACTTTCTACCCAAGCTCGCATCACTCCGATTTCTAAACTTCGAGCATAGATTTCTCCTATAAGCACTCACAATGTTCAATTCCAGGGGTCTGAGTCATTCAGCAAAGCCATCCTACTTCAAGTTCTTCTCAACCAAGTCTCTTGCATATCACTATCGTATGTCCAAACAAACAATTTTCGTACACTATCTCTTTGAATCCGTTCGATATAATCTACCTATCCATTCCGTCCAAGTCAAGCATGCTATGACACAACTTGTCGCTAAACCATAATTCTCATTTTATATTTTCTAAGTCGTTTATGATAATTCACGCAATCGATCATAAGGTCATCTTATTTTAACAATATGTCACGCCCCAATCTCACAAGAGTTCGATTATCCACGTGCACGAACACAAATAATGAGCAGACCACTTTTATATGTGGGTTCATTTCAAAATATATTTTTGTTTTGAATAAAGAAGCATGCTCCTTGTTAGTGTAACGCAGGTGTTTTTCTCGGTTGATGGATGGGATAAATATTTATATCGCTTTCTAATGTTATTGTTATGTGGGCATGAAATCACCATGCAATACTCCCGCAGGATAATCATCCTCATCGGGACGTAACTCTTGTATTGAGTCTAGACAAATTCATTCTCGATACGCAGATTGGATCTACTCAATCCTTGAGTTTACTCAATCATCAATCACAAGTCGGATCAATCCTCGAGTCCACCTTCGCATCAAACCACAAGTCAAAGTAATCCAAATTTCCACATCTTGATTTTTCGAGTTCGATCGTTTCCGTGACATGAATCACCGTGTCAGCGCTCACACGAAATGATATTCCCAAATCCGACGTGACGCATGTGCAAGGCAGGAGTTGCATTCACGCAAGATAAGAACGTCGACATTATGGTTATCTTCGAAGCAATAAAGACACAATCATTTTCATCCAAGCATTTATTTCATCAAAATCCCAACCATAGCATCCATCGAAACAATAACATCTTGCACGATCGTCATTTTCTGACTCAGAGTACCCCCAAGTTATCGTATATCGATCTTCGATACGCCTTAATACCATCGATGATATACATAACCTGACGATCTTCATTTGCAACAAATTTTGAGACGTGCGACTAATGATATTGTCCGAACTGGACAATCTCCTTAATATTCAAGATCAATTTCAATCATTATTCCTCGAACTAGCTACATGTTCAATTCATCCAAACCAAATTCACGTATATTCATCCGACTATCTTATGTCATCGAGCAACATATTTTCTCAAGTCGTACCGTTCTATGCTAGCTCAATCATCAAGCAACATCATCTATCCCAATTTTTTTGAGTCATTTTGTAACATCCAAAATCAATACTTTTCTTTCACGCTATCATCCAATCATGCACACTTTTGCATAAGATTCATATCATTTTTCCCGATCGAGTCATCCGTTTGTACACCTTAACTTTTCTTCAATCTATCTTTTTCCTTATCACTTGCATTTTGTACTTGCAAAATTTAAATCTCGTGCACATTGTTTCTAGTCTGTTCGAACCAACTCGTCATAAACTTCAAGATTATAACTTACTCAATCATACTCACTCTAAGGCTTTGTATACTCGTCGCTTGCTGATAGACTCATTGGTACCCCGTATTCTCAATCGATCTACATTCCCGAGGCTATCCCATACACCACTAAGGGATGAAGTCATTCAACAAATCCTTGAAACAAGTTATGAATCACAACCGATTATTTTGAATTCTCGTTCGAGCCATTCCTCAAAAATCTAAGCACGATTTGTCCATGTTGCATCGACGATAATATCATTCAATAGCACTTCTACAGTCATCCCACATTCTATGAATTGAGTCTAACTCTTTTTTGTTCGATATAATTTGTATCTCGTACGCGACTTTGCTAGGGTCGACACAATTCTTGGTGTATATGCCAAGCCCGACTTAGCCATCCGTGCTTACTTGAAGTTAACTTTGTTCAACCAAAATATTCTTTCGTAAGATTTTTCAAAATATATAGACTTATTGTATGGACATCCTGTGGAACATTTGAGAGAGAGCGCACCAACGATATCGATTTGCGGAAGCAATACATCAGAGTTAAAGAATTCAATCCTAATACCATTATGTCACGCCCCGGTCCCGTAGGACCGATCGTCCTCACTAAGGCATGATGTCGTGTGAACCTAGATTGCGCTCATGCAAGGCAGCTTTCATAACGGCCGATTACAGGCTAAGCGACGGGGTTGTCGCACAAAAGTCCCAAGCAGAAACATTGAATAATAGGAACGAAAATTTAAATCAAAACATAAGTCATTCAAAATACTCTTTATTGATATTGAAACAAAGATTATAATGTGGCACGAGGCCAAGATTACAATCACTCAAGCTCACTCTTCTCGCATTACAAGTCGCTCTGCTCTCTCTCATCTCTCAATATAATTTGAGTAGGCCAACGGAAGCTTCAGATAAGCGATGTCCTTGAAACTCCAAGGAACTCTACGCCTCGAGGCATCCAAGCGAGCTCCGCACCAACGAGCTTCTACCTGAACCTACACATGGAAATTGTGTGGGTGTCAGTACTCAACTGTACTGGTGGAGTGAGCTCCTCACCTACCCATACAAAACCAACACGTTCATTTTACTTTGTGCAACATAGACCCTTTTTATTGTCTTTCTTGTCTTGCCTTAGGATCATCTTTTAGGTCACAGACACCCGACCTACTTTGAGACTCTAGACCATCACCGTGCTATTGCACCGATAACTTCCTTATCCTTGTCTATACCGACTCGTACTTGTCTTTTGGCCCATGCCGTAGGACGCAACAACATGATTCGTGTCATCGACTTGGTTCGTGCTTCAACATCGAGGTCGTGCCTCACAACTTAGCATGACTTAACCAAACTTGCCTTATGGCCCTTCTTGACTTAACTCGAAACGACTCAAGTCTGACTTATGCAACTTTATGGCAATGACTTAATACTCGATGCCGCATCTCGTTCCGAAGTACGTGTCTTTGCTATAACCAATTCTTAGGCTTCTTAAGACTTGTATTACAACCGTGCATACCATCTTTATCTCATTCGTGTCGTGCTTGCACTTTCTTATATTGGACCGACACCGTGCACACGGATTGCCGCTCAACACGCTAACTTATATATATGAAAGTTCACTAGCAATTCAAGCCATCTTGGACATATAGGTGGTGCAAGACGAGCCCTTGCAGCTAAGGGTAGCTAGCCCTGCTCAAATTCTTGAATCACCGGCGGCGTGTTCTTGTCTAACTACCTTGGTTCCCCCCTAGGCCGATACGGTCCTGTGGCCCCAGGTTTTTGAATCGAGGGCTCAAAACCTTATCGACAAGTTGTCTATGACCACGCACCTACGAGAACTCCTACACTCGATGTAAATGCATGGCCTAACCATCACAACTTAGCTTCCTTAGCTTTACTTCTTTTACTTATCATACTTCTTTTGCAGAGCCCAAACCAGGGTTGCCTCGACGACTGACCTACAATCTCGACATGTTTCCTTCTCGGCGACTGACCTATAGTCTCGACTCTCGACGACTGACCTACAGTCTCAACATATTTTTAGTGCTTCCATACACTTATTGACTTAACTCATGAATGGCTAATCATATCCTTCAAACATAACTTGCACAAAACGTGTTCTTTATGTGCCAATAGACCGTGGATAACTTTCTACTAAACCAACCGTGGCTCGTGCCTTAAACCGACTTACGTTCTGTGCAACACTATCGCCCAAGTCATACTTTATACGACGAGCCTTGAGATTGTGGGACTAAGTGACTTTGACAACCGCAGAAAGAGCAGGACAATGCTTGGAATGACTTCGATCGACCGGCATAACTTGCCTAACTTAATAGTGCAACAACTTGACGAGCAAAGGCTGCGTCAAGCTTTGCCTCGAGGGAACGTGTCATGCACGCTTTGACTTGAACAACCAAGTTGTTTGGGTGCCTAGACTTATGCCACAAGTTGTGTGATACAACTTAACCCGTGGGGCACGCAAAGGCTATGCCAAGCCTTAGACGATGGGACCGTGCATACTTTATCGAGCATTCATGCGAGTGACGCCTATGACTTAGGCTAAGTTCTTAACTTTGAGGCGAAGACTAACTTTCCTTCTCCCAAGCCACGGGACAAAGGACCGAATGTCATTTTGAAAGCACGACGTGCGATACTTCTAAGCCGGCCGTGGGTCCTTTCCATGTTCTAACTCAGTCTGACCCAACTTAGGATTATTTTCTTAGCTATGTGAATTCGTCTCTTTTATTATCAAGCCTACTTGTACATTTGAAAACTTTCGTTTTATTAGTGTGAAGGCCAAGCTGAGGCAAGTTCACCGAAGCCACCCACCTGAACGAGGGGTCGCCTCGACCGAGCAAGTCTTTGAGCAAGCTATTGCATAGCTAAGTCTGAATCCCATCAGCGTTTCAATTCCTCCGATTGACTGAGCAGGACGGGACACTACATATTACACTCACTATTAATGTTTTATAACTTTTATCATTTAATTGGAACTGCTGTTAGAGTTTGTGCTTCACTCCAATCCTGACTGGATATATTTTTCAAACGACGTGGAGGACGAGTGCTCTGCCTATTACGGTCCTTCGAGTGCAGTGGGCATAGATCGGGAGACACTGATTTAGGAGGGTCTAGTTCCAGCAAGGAAACTTATTTAGTGACTCAGTTAGGATAGAATTGTGCTGGATTTGTCTCTAGTTAGACTCTGGGCCTGTTTATTATTTTTGAGACTTATATTTGAGATTTGTTGACGCTTAGACTATCTGGACTTGTATTATGTTACGTTAGACTTTTATGGTTATTTCTTATCATGTTGCCTTTATCTTTTCGTAACATTTATCTATCTTAGAGTATTGTGATTGAGTATGGATATATTGTCATTACTTGTCCTCCGTTTGGAGATGACTATCTCGACAGGTTATGATAATTATGTTGCTAGGAAGTTAGTTAGACCTAGATAGCGTTCTATCGTCGATGCTGCGACGACTTGAAATACTACTTCCTTTGCCCTCTGAGCTTTTCCCTTCATTTCCGAAGTGAGGGACTGAGTCTCTATGCCTTCCTTTGTTTAGATAGTAAGAATATGCCAGTTCTCTCATTGAGAGGTACTAGGGTCCAGTTAGAAGTCTTGGGCATTGTCACGCACTCGTGCCCTTATACCAGGTACGGGCCGTGACAAATACTAGAAAAGGCCAAGTATTATAATTTTTCTTTTCTAGGATTTTTTTTGCTTTGTTATTTTCTCCATTTTTTACTCCTTTCATTCTTTATCTTTTCTCCTATTTTTCGAAAATCTATGTAACTCTAAAAGCCTCAAAAATGCTTACAGATGTAAATTTATTTTACAGAGAAGGGCTGACATGGACACTTGACTTTGGACTGACACGGACACTTACCTAAGCATCTAAGATACATATCTAGCATTTACCTACATATCACCTTAACTCTAGGTATTTGTGTATCATGTGGATATCATGTACCATGGTACACAATATCACATTGATACTCTCTTGTATCTTGATACTAGGATACAGTTTCAAATACTCATGATACTAACTATACACACGTTCATTAAAGTACCAACATACTTGAAACTTGGGTGTTGTCACATGTTATTTGTGAGCCATTCTCTGAAAATAAAATTTACTTCTGTAAGCCATTTGAGGCTACTAGAGTTATACTAGATTTTTGAAAATTTCTATAAAAGACTAAGTTCTTTGTCTTTTTGGTATAACTCTAGTAGCCTCAAAAGGCTTACATAAGTAAATTTAGTTTTCATAGAATGACTCACATGGACACTTGATTTCAGGCTAACACGGACACTTAACATAAGAGATAATGACATCTCTGCCATCATGTGTTCCTTATGAGCCCACAAGAAAAACTTGACCTTGGAGTGTCCAAGCTAGCACTTACCATGAAATAATGGTGCTCGTATTTGTATTATGTCCTTATCTGTGCCCCTATTTGTGTAACATAGGTAATTGCATTGTACCTATTTAAAATGACTATATCGTGTATCTTTATTGCATCCTTACCTGTATCCATGTCCCTTTTTTGTGAGAGACAATATCAATGTCCATGTCAGTGTAAAAATAATACTCAACATAGGATCAATCTCTATTGCATCTAAAAGAACCCTTCTCTAAATTGAATTTTGATAGACACTTCTCACAGAACAAGCCAAACCACCCACAACTGAAAATAATACTCGACACAGGATCAATCCATACTTCCATATCAACAAATGTTAATTTGTGTACATAATTCAAGAACTTCTCCAAAATACAACAAAGAAGAACAATGTGAAAAATTAGAGACTTCACATACATGTTGAGAAGAAGAACAGTATGAAAAATTAACTAAATATAAAAAAACTGAAATTATAATTAACTAAATGTTTGTGTCAGTGTCATGTGTCATCTATGTATCCATGTGTCATGTGTTTGTGTCCATATGTCTGTATCATTGTGTCATATGTCCTTTATGTGTGTCCATGTGTCATATGTTTGTGTCCATATGTCTGTGTCAGTGTGTCATGTGTGTGTGTCCAAGTGTCATGTATTTGTGTCTATGTGTCCTAGTTGCGGGGGGAGCATGGTCAGAATCCTAACTCAAACAATAGAGAGATGGAGGGTTAGGGCTTACCTGAGTCGGAGGGGGTCGGGGGGGGGGGGGGGGGAAAGCACTATCGGAACCGGAGGGGGTCGCATGGGGAGCACCATCAGAGCCGGAGGGGGTTGCGGGGGGGGTGAGGAATGCGGTCGGAGACGGAGGGAGTCACGAGGGAAGCACAGTCAGCCAGAGGGGGTCGCGGGAGGGAGCACCGTCAGCCGGAGGGGGGAGTAGGGGGGGTAGGAGGGGACGCACAGGGAAAGGGGGAAATTGAGGACGAAAATTTTTGGGAGAATTTTCGAGGGATGGAGGAAAATAAAATCGATCTATTAACCTATATGGGCAAAGTTATCGACGTCGAAAATAAACGTCGTTTATCGTCGCGGACTTTAAAATATTTAGCAACGTATGGTATATAACATCGCTAAACATTGCTATGATAAAAATAATAGCAATTTTTTTTCGACATACGGCGACATAGACTTTCGTAATATTATATATAGTCGCTAATCGTCGCGAACAGTTGCTAATAGCGATGTCCTGCAACATACTTTTAAGATGTTGCTAAGTTCATATGTTACAGCGACGTTAGATGATAACGTCGCTATATTAATGTATTTTGGTAGTGCTGGTTATACCAATTTAGAGTTTAAGTCTTGACATGTCAAATTGAAAAGTTTAGATCATATATTTTTTATTTCTTGTTTACTATTTTCCCATGATACCCCCAACATAAGTACAAGGACAACAACCAACATATGGTACAAATGAGGGTATAATGAGAAAAAGTAAATCAAAAATAAAACTTCAGGGTCTAAACTTTTCAATTGGACATCTCAAGGCTTAACTCTAAGTTGATATAAAATCTAGGGTCTAAACGCTAATTAGCCCTTTTTTTATATATACTTTTATAAATATGTTTGAAAATGAGTCATAGTCTGTTGTGTATCCTCTTATAATTAATAATTCAGAAGAAATATTAACTAATAGCTTAACTGAATTATATTATCTAACTATATACAGTATAACTATGACAAATTCTAATAAAATAATAAATATATCAATAACAAATTCTGATTAAAATATATTCAAATTATATTTATAACAAGTTTCAATTTTGATTTATTTTTCCACAATTTCAGAGGAGGTTTTTTTTACTTGTAACGTACATGCATGTGAATAATAACATATAAAAAAATCATCATTAATCGAAATAAATAATAGTCTAAACCCATAATCTAATCCAAATCCAGTTCGGTTGTGGTCATATAATTTGAATCTGGATTAAGGATATTATATAAACCTGACCTATTGACAGATCTAATATATATTCAAAATAAATTTAAAGTTTTGAAGATCATACATTGTAGTGTTGCTAGTCTAGTCTGGAACAACCAATTGAGCTCGGCATCTATAAAGAAGATTCTAAAATGATATCGGTACGTGATTTACCATATTGGAGTAGTGAAGTAGTTTATGTTCTCATCATTTTAGGTTAGGTTTTATTTTTAGTTTAGTCTGTGAAACAAATAATTAAATGGCAAATTTATACTACTATTATAAAAGTAAGAAAATGAGAAATTATTTTGTGGAAGAGAAATTAATTTGTAGCCAAATAGAATAGATCCGTGCTTCTTTTGTTTCTTCTTGGATGTCCATTTTAATTATTATCTCATTAAAAAAATTCTAATAAAAAACTTTTTAGTAAAAAATCCGTTGTGAAAGAAAAGAGTATGACGTATTTTTCAGGAGTATGATTCTTTAGAAATTCAAGTGTATGCGACTTACACTAACTCGTTAGAAAACTTTTGAAGAAAAAATCTAGTAGAAAAAATCTCATCGAAGAAAAAAAAGAACAATGCACGATGACAATTTTCAAGATGTCACTATTTAGCATCTTCAGATGCTCCCTCTCAAATTACTTTAAAAATATTATGTTCGGTTCTTACATCAACTTCAATGAAGTGTCAAACCCTCCAATTAATATATTTAATTATTACATCACACCACAATATTTTATTAGCCTATATATTTATATGCATATCTCTTTTGACGAAGTCTTCTTGAATTTGCTCTATATGTGCTCCATTATTGTCATAAAGGATTGTGGGCTTATATGTGACTTTTGGAAGCTCGTAACTCCCCGTGATATGCTGAACTAGTGATCTGAGTTGACGCAATACTTGGTCGATGTTGACGCAATAGTTTGTTTAGTTAATCTCCATGAACAACTGCATCACTGTTAAAAATATATATCATGTTTGTGATCTCCCGTTATAGGATTAGATAAATAACATGTGTCTACATATCCAACAAGGTTAATGCATTCATGTGAATTAAACCAAGAATAATGGTTCATCTGATATATTAAATGTGTTTTAGGTTATAGAAAAGATATGACAGGTACTATATTATGCTAAATAAATAAGTGCACTTACTTTCATGTCCAGTCTCAAAATACAGAATACAGAGACACATGGCAATGGCCAGCTACGTACCAAGTGGACTCCAACAAACTCAAATACGTATCTGTTGTCCAAGTTAGAGTAAGTTTTCTATAAAATTCACATCAACTATATCTCAATCCACATGAAGTACGAATATAACAAAAATTGGCGTCTCATCCCCCTAATTGCAAAATCTTAAAATTTCTTCTCTCCTCTACAAATACGACAAAAATATTTCCTCTGTACAAAATTTTCGGTTACAAATTTTAATAATAAATATAACTTTAATAAAAAATTATTAAGCAACTGATAAACATAAATTCCATTAAAAAAAATAACATACCTATTGTGATTTGTGGATAAACCCAAATATGGATGCCATTATCCGTATCTACAACTACCATTTTCATATTCCCTACTTTATATTAATAAAAGAAGCTGAGCAATTTCATCCGGCTACAAAATTTCTTTTTTTTCCTTCCAAATTTATAACACGTTATCATCACGATTACTTAAGGAGTTCTAGGTCATCGATTTAATGATGACACAATAAAGATATGTATCCTGATGACTTCTATTATATTGCATAGTTAAAAACCTAATGTCAAACTATGCATTAAAATTGATGATCTATGGTACATGATATAAAAGTGCTAAAACCTCATACTTGAGTTTTGAAACTACGTAAATTTCAAACCATGAATTTTTTTTTTTAAATAAAATTATGTTTTCTATTGAATTAGATCGATTTTTTAAATGGATTGTTTCCAGGCTTAGATTATTTTGTTGGTAGTACTATCTTGAAGGACACATATCTTGTATAGCACCTGATCAAACTCTATAAAATGTAATTTTTTTTATGGAAAACTTGTTTATTGTGCTTTCGTCCATCTTGTACTGGTCATATTGATATGCTACAGCTCTTTTAGAACTTATGACAATCTCTGTGGACAAAAAAAAGAAACGCTATATTTTCTTTATTGGCGCAAGGCACCACAAATCGAGTACGCCTGAGAGATCCTGCGCTGAGGATCCCCGAGTACAAAAAAGAATTCTGGGGAATGAAACGATGGAGATCGAGCGACAGTTGCTCCTTTACTCCATTGACACTCCGATTACAAAAGATGAAGAAAACCTAAGAAAATTGCTAACTCTCGGCTCACTGGCAAGAAGTACAGCAATTTGGCTCTTGAAAATGCTCTTCGTTCTGTCTTTTGAAGGGGGGTGAACTCTCTTTTTATAGTCGTTCTTGAGCTGGAATGATGTTATGCGCCCACATGAGAAAACATACTGGTTTTCATATGGGCGCATGGTCTTGCTTTGGGCGCATAGGATGTAGGCACATGCAAGCTGCATGGTCGTGGGTTGATTGTGGTGCTGACGTGGCCATATGCTTCGGTGTACGACTGCTCGTGGAGACTGACGTGGCCGTACGCTTTGGTGCATGTTTTGATCGTGGCTTTAACCAAGTCAGGGGCTATTCTGGCTTGGGCGCATAGCCTAAAACAGGGCTATGCGCCCTCTTTCTGGGGGAGCTTGTCTTGGGCGCATAGAGCTTCATAGGGTGACTTGGGCGCATAGAGCTTCACCGGATGACTTGGGCGCATAGAGCTTCACAGGATGACATGGGCACATATGTCCTTATTGGCTTGGGCGCATAAGGCTTTATTGCTAAAAATTTTATGCTTCTACAAGACCCCCTTCAAAGTTTTCGATACTCGAACGAGTTCGAAATACTTTGAAAGAAGCATGGACCGTCTTCTCCTGATGCAGTGGGCGCATAGCACGTCTCTCTCTTTGGGCGCATAGAGTTTGGCCAGCATGTCAGAGAGATGGCTGTTGAGATCTTCCTCGAAAATCTGAACTGACAGATTCATCGGGGTAGAATTTGAAGAGGTCCATCCTTCATACGTTGTCCATGTCAGCAAATGGTAGTCGCATAGTGTGCAAGAGGCTGAGTCGAGTCTTCACATGGGCACATAGGCCATGGTGGGCGCATAGTGTGCAATGGGCGCATAGGTGCATAGGAATAGTGGACGCATAGGAATATGGCCTATGCCTATAAATAGTCTTTGAAAGAGAGAAAGTTATTATTCTCATTTCTCTTTAGAATTTTCAAAAGACTCTTCTTCTCCTTTCTTTACGAACCATGTCTCCTAAGGTCACCAAGAGATCTGCGAAGGGCAAGGGGGCTGCTCCGAGTGGCTCTCCTCCTGCGGTAGCGTCCTCACCAGTCCAGGGCCCAATTCTGGGTGAGGCCATGCCTCAAAAACAAAGTCTCGAACGTTAATTTGCGACGCTCAGACTTTTCTTCTGCCTGGGCACATGCGCCTAAGGCAGCATACTTCTGTGAGCATTCTTATGCGCCCACAGACGTCATGCGCCAACACTGTGGTGTGTTATGCGCCCACATGTTGCTATGTTATGCGCCCATATGCTATTTGCATGTTATGCGCCCACATGTTGTTTGTATGTTATGCGCCCATGTTATGTTGTATATTATGTGCCTACATGTTTGTTTTGGGCGCATATTCCTTTGGGCGCATAGTCCTTTGGGCGCATAGCCCTTTGGGCGCATAAGAGTCCTTCAGCACTTAGTTTTTCTTGCAGTTTCTGAGTCTGACTTTCTCTTTTGTCTTTGATTCTTGCAGCATCCATGCCGAAGGCTGAGACCCTTGTGAAGGAGGAGATGCCGCCTCCTTTCATCAAACAACAGTCACCGTTCGTTAAGGAAGAGGTGATACAAAAAATTAAGGTAAAAGAAGAGCTGGCGCCCATCAGGGAGAAAATTACTCCCAAGATTGAGACTGCGATAAAGGAGGAGCCCAAGTTCGAAGGTAGTAGCACTGGAAGTTCTGACCCTCCTTCCCCTGCTGAAGACCTTAATCAGTTGACCTTTCGTATGCGAAATGGCTGAGAGAATGGTATATGCCTCAACACAACTATGATCCTCGACTGTAGGGATCCATGAATTGTCATGTAATTGCTGTTTCTGGGAATATAAAACAAAATCAGTGTAATCCTTTATTGAAGATGTACTCCTATGAATGTAACTGATTTTGAATAAACAGAATGCATTCACTCCGTTCTTTATTTGTGGTATCTGTAGTGTTTGTACTAGAGGGCCTAATACAACATTTGTGTTTGATAAAGGACATCCCACTGGGGGATTTTTTTGGACCTATTGCCCTTTTGTGCATCTGGGAATGCAAGCAAATAGATTTGAATGATATTTTCGTGGACCTATTACCCTTCTGCACACTGGCGGTACGGGTAATAGATTTGAAATAAAACCCAACAGAGGTAATATGGACGTGATAGATTTTGTGGTTTTAACACCGTGTCTTTTATCCCAGTTTGGGTACATGTGTCAAGTCAGAAGACTATCGGTATCAGAGGTAATATGGACGTGACACCTGATAATTAGGAGTGGTTTTTGGTGGAATGGATTTTGAGACAAAACCTAACAGAGGTAATATGGACATGATAATGATATTTCTGGTAGGTATTCCGCTGGGGAATTTGATGAGAACCTATTATCCGTTTCATATTCAATTTTTCTTTTGAATATAGATAGTAAGTTGAACGAAGCTGCTAATAGAGGTAATATGGACGTAATAGCAGGGGATGTTCTATATCTGACCAGAGGTAATATGGACATGGAAAGATATATAACATTAGGTGGGAGTGGATAATTCAGAGGTAAGACGGACGTGATTATCCTCGATGAATGCTTTGTTCAGAGGTTATATGGACATGGCAAAACATTTCTTAATCATTCTACTGGATAAATAATTATCGAAAAACAATTCAGAGGTAATAGGGAAGTGACTTATTTTTGTCAAACCGAGTTTGGACAGAGGCAAAAGCGAGAATGATTCCACTGGGGAAATATTTTAGAGGACCTATTATCTATGGCGTATTCAAGACTCTTGAAATACAGATAATAGTTAGATAATTTTTTGAATCACATAAACATCGCACTATACATTTACATGACTGAACATATGTGAACATTATAAAAGAAGGTTACACATAGTATTTCTTCAGGAACTTGCCGTTGATAGGCATCATGAGCAAGTCACCATCAGGCTTGGTTAGTCGGTATGCACCGTTAGAATACACTGATTCTATAATGAAAGGACCTTCCCATTTATGCTAAAATTTCCCTTTTATTTTGTGCGTCATGACCATTGGTCTTCTCACTGCTAAGACTAGATCACCGACTTGGAAAATTCTTTCCTTCACCTTTTTATTGAAGGCTCTGAAAAGACGTGCTTGGTATAGCTCAATACGCTGCTGAGCTAACAAGCATTTTTCGTCTAGTGCTTCGAGCTCCTGTAGACGCAGACGGTAGCTTTCTTCGGTAGTCAATTTGCTAGCTAAGGCTACTCGAAGAGAAGAAATCTGGATTTCTAGAGGAAGAACTGCTTCTCTTCCATAAACCAGAGAGAATGACGTACTGCCTGTTGGAGTCCGGACCGTTGTACGATAAGCCCATAGACATTTGTAGAGCTTCTCATTCCAATCGTGCTTATTTGAAGACACGAATTTCTTGAGAAGTTTAATGATGGTTTTATTGAAGGCTTCTGCTAGCCCATTAGCCGCTGGATTGTAGGCAGTAGAGGCTATATTCTGGATTCGATTCCTATCGCAGAACCGATAGAATACATGGCTTGCGAATTGTGGACCATTATCATAGATGATCCTGCGAGGTAGGCCGAAGCGGTAGATAACGTGATGTTTGATGAAACTAATCACGTTTGATGCCTTCACTTTGGTGAGCGGTATAGCTTTCCCCCATTTGGAGAAGTAATCGGTTATGGCTAGGATGAACCGATGTCCTCTGGAAGATGGCGGACTGATTGGGCCTATGACATTCATACCCCAGGCTTCAAAAGGCCAAGATGTTGTCGTTGGGTATAGAAACTCCGAAGGTTGGTAAATAAAATCGTTATGGAACTGACAGGCTCTACACTTTTTTGCATATTCAACAGCATCTGCTACCATCGTGGGCCAATAATAACCCATTCATTTGAGGCGATATTGTAATTTGGGGCCTGGTTGTTGTGAACCACAAACTCCGTCGTGAGCCTCCCGGAGTGCATGTTTGGCTTCTGTATCTGATAAACATCGTAACAGTAGCCCATCGTAAGAGCGTCGGTATAGCATTTTGGTAGCTGTGTCGTAGTAAAATGTGAGGGATTGCCTTTGGATAGACACTGTTTCCTTTGGGTCCTCGGGGAGGATCCCATAGACGGCATAGTCTATGAAAGGAAATCTCCAGTCTTTAACATCGGCGTTTGTTTTCGTTGTGTAACTGTGATGAGTATGCAAGGCATTTTTCACACAGAATAGTTCTCGACCAGAAACTATGATCGACTGCTGAGTATTGGTAGGGACGGTCAAGGAAGCAGCAAGGCCGGCTAGAGCATCTGCTTCTATATTCTGTAGTCGAGGCACATGCTTGATGAAGAATCCAGCGAAAGTAGACGCCAACTCGATTGTTGCTCTGTGATAGGGGATGAGATCTTCGTGACGAACTTCATAATCCCCTCGGACCTGACTAACTATTAGCTTGGAATCGCCGTAAGCTTCTAGATGGTCAACTCCCAGTTGTTCTGCCAGTTACAGGCCGGTTAATAGGGCATTATATTTGGCAACGTTGTTGGTGCATGGTTCCACGAGAGAATATGCATGATGTATAACTAGATGATCAAGTGACACGAGCACGACGCCAACTCCGGCCATAATATTTCCTTTAGGTCCTATTCTTGATGCATCGTCAAAGAATATTCGCCAAATGGGGATTTCTTCAGTTGCAGTGTTAGACTCCACTACTTCATCGGGGAATTCGTCGTAGAGTTTGGAAGATTCTGGCACCGGATGAGCTGCTAGGAAATCAGCTAACGCTTGGCCTTTTACTGCCTTCTGAGGAACGAAGAGCATATCGTATGGAGTCAACAGCATTGCCCATGTAGCTAAACGGGAATTGAGAGAAGCCATTTTAGTCATGAGTATTATGAGAGGATTGACTTTAGATATGATGTGGATAGTCTGTCCAGACACATAGTGGCGTATCTTCTGGATGGCAAATACCAGTGCAAGGCATTCTTTCTCTACAGGTGTGTATTTGTGCTCGGCACCCACCATTGTGCGGCTGAGGTAGTAGATTGCATGTTCATGGCCACCATCATTCTTCTGGGCCAATAGGGCGCCAAGAGAATGGGCCATACCATGAATATATAGTAAGAAAGGCTTCCCCATTATTGGAGCTACCAATACTGGGGGGGCTTGTGAGATACTTCTTGATGTCGTCAAATGCGCGTTGATATTGTTCAGTCCAGACGAAAGATACGCCTTTCTTCATGAGCTGAGTGAATGGTTGATACCTTCCGAGTCCGAGTCCGTGTCTGAGTCTGAGTCTGAGTCTGAATCTGAGTCCGTGTCCGAGTCCGAGTCGCTAAGCCCCTACGGGGCTTAGCTCCAATGGAAATAAATTTTCCAAGAGCAAAAAACATGAATGCTTCATTGTTGATTTAGCCTTTTTTCCATTAGAAAAATACCCCTACATGGCACACCCATGTGCACCTTCACACCACATGTGCATCTCTAAAAAATCACAGCTAATATATAGAGATACAACTCCTTTGGCCTAGCCAACATGGGACTAAAATTCTAAAACAAAAGGCCAAACTCCAACAATCCCCCATATATCTCTATATATGGGTTTGAGTGTTCCCCACAGTAATTGCCTATCATGCATTAGGAGAGATGTCGCTAACGACTTGAATCTTTTCGCATGGGTCAAATAACAGACTATAATACAAGAATGGACTAAGCCTTCAATCTGCACCATAGCTGAAATTCTTTCCACTCACATAATGTAGTTACATGTGCTTCTGGCTACACATTAAAGGCCTTGTGCCAGCCTGGTTTCAGTATATAATTTTGGGCATCTACAAGTTTACCCTCAAGAGACGGCATGATATCTCTTTTCATACACTATAGGTGAGTTCTTTGTTAAAGAGACATAGCATGAAGCGCTTTACGTTTCCCGACATAGCCTAAAGCCAAGGCATTATCCCGTATCTGGAACCTCATCGTAATGTCATACTACTGTAGCATGAGGTCACCGCCTCTTTATAGTGCCAAACTACCCAGCATGAAGTCTTAGGCTCCCTTGCGGTGTTACGCCGCAATGACATGGCTTGTAAGACCGAGGCTTTACCCCTATCCGGGTATCTCATGTGGCGTCGTGCCACTATAACATGAGGAACCCCTCCTCTTTGTAGTGCTGACTACACCCTCTTTCATTTCAACATACAGCATTAGGCTACCTGCCTATTTGCGGTGCTACGCCGATGTGACTTGGCTTATACAGTCGAGGCATTACCCCTTTCGGAAACCTCATGGTGGAGTCACCCACAAGTAGCATGGAGTTTCACTCCTTGTAGTGCTGCGCTACCGTGCTTTCTGTAAAGCACACCAGACATTCACTCTGTCTGAGAACTCATTAAGGCGTTTAAGCCAACCTTCCCACAGGATCCGTTTTTTGCAGAAAACAACAGTAGACAACAGTGGTTGTAGGTCCGTAATCTCTCTATGCCACAGAGGACAAGTACCCACCATTCCTGATATTCTTTCGGTTAATAGTCCTCCCTTGAACTAAAAGCTAGATGCCTAGTAGATTTCTCTTTGAACTAATAGCATAAAACTTTTTGGTAGGAATGTAATAACACAATATCAAAATGCCTTTAAGCCCATTTTACAAGCTGTGTAATCGACCAGCTGGCGCTTGAGGCCCTTGGTGAACGGATCCGTCAGGTTCTCTTGACTCCGAACATCAATCACTACAATAACTCCTCTCTTGATGAGATCGTGTACTGCCCTGTGCTTCAGCTGCACAGTCCTCTTCTTTCCGTTGAAGAGGTCATTTGATGCCACCGCCGCAGTCGCCTGGTTGTCGCAGTATATTAGTATTGTCGGTATTTGTGCCCCAACCACTAGAATATCATACATGAGCTCCCGAAGACATTTTGCTTCCTTCGCTGCGGTATCAAGTGCAAAGAACTCAGATTCCATGGATGACCGCGAGAGCATAGTCTGCTTCTTCGATTTCCACGATATAGCAGCTCCACCCATTGTGAAAATGTATCCACCTGTGGACCTCTCGCTTTCCACTTCTGAGCACCAGCTGGCATCACTGAAGCCTTCCACTACCGGCGGATCTTTGCTGTAGTGCAGTGCATATATCTGAGTCTTCTTAAGATATCTCATAAGTCATTTCACAGCTTTCCAGTGCTCAATGCCTAGGTTGCTCGTGAAACGACTCAGCATTCCCACGACGAAAGCTATGTTAGGCCTTGTGGCAGTAATAGCATACATCAAACTCCCGATTACGCTTGCATACTCCAGCTTCCAAACGCTTTCCCCTGATTTAGGCTTCAGCTTCATATCACACCTGTATGGCGTATCGATCCCTGGAAGATCCTGATACCCGTAATAAGTGATCATCTTCTCAACATAATGAGACTGTGACAGCGCTAGTCCAGTGTCTGTCTGGATAATCTTGATCCCTAAGATCACATCATCTTCCCCCAAGTCCTTCATACTGAACTTGCTCGAGATGAACTTCTTTGTCTCCATGACACAGCCCATATCCGTACCTAGGATCAGCATGTCGTCCACGTATAGACAAACGATCACACCTCTTCCATCAGCGAACTTCGTATAAACACACTTTTCCGTCTCGCTGACCATGTAGCCATTTGACCTTATAACCTTGTCAAATTTCTCATGCCACATCTTGGGAGCCTGTTTAAGCCCGTACAAGGATTTCACCAACTTGCAGACTTTGTCTTCAAGACCCTTGACGATAAATTCCTCTGGCTGTTGCATATAAATCTCTTCGGTCAGCTCGCCATTTAGAAAAGCCATTTTCACATCCATCTGATGTATCACCATCTTATATATTGTTGCGAGAGCAATCAACATTCTGATGGTGGTCATCCGGGCTACTGAAGCATACGTGTCAAAGTAGTCAATCTCCTGCTTTTGAGAAAAAGCCTTGGCTACCAATCTAGCCTTGAACTTGTCAATAGTTCCGTCTGCTTTCATCTTCTTCTTGAAGATCCATTTACATCTGATGGGTTTCGCTCCTTCAGGAATATCAACCAACACCCAAGCGTTATTTGAGGTGATGGAATCAATTTCATTGTCAATCGCCTCCTTTCAAAAAATTGCATCTCTGTTCTTCATCGCCTCATCATAAGTAAGCGGATCTGCTTCCACATGATAGGTGACAAAGTCATTTCCAAAGTCCTCCGTCCTCCTCACACGCTTCGCTGACGACTCAGAGAGTTTTGGTTCATCCATTATTTCAATAGCAACATCTTCTTGGACTACTTCTTCATTGAAAACTTCAGTTTCTTGCGCACCCTCATTGTTCTCCAGTATATCCGCAAGAACAATATTCTTGTGCCTTGCAAATTTGTCTTAAAAATATTCTGCGTTGCGAGATTCAATGATATGATTTTTGACTCAATATCAAAAAATCTCCGAGCATCACTCTTCTCGGCATACCCCAAAAAGATCGTCTTTGTAGTCCTTGTCCCAAGCTTCTGAATCTTTTAAGCTTGACATATGCCAGACACCCCCACACTCGAATGACATTCAAGTTAGGTCTGACCTTGAACCAGAGTTCATGAGGAGTAATGTCTGAAGTTGCATGAGGCACTCTATTTAGAATAAAAGTGGCCGTCAATGCAGCTTCTCTCCAGTAGCACTTTGGAAGATCCACAGTCAACAGCATTGAGTTAACCATTTTGTCAATGTTATGTTCTTCCTCTCTACTACTCTGTTTGATTGAGGAGAGTACAGAGCCGTAGTCTCATTGACAATTCCATGTTCTTTGTAGAACGATGCGAATTCATGAGACCTGTACTCTCCACCTCGATCACTTCTTATTCTTTTGAGTTGTTGTCCAGTCTGCCGCTCAGCTTCGGCTCTGAACTCCTTGAACTTCTCGAATGCTTCGTCTTTAGCCTTCAGCAAGTAGACGAACACATACTTTGAGAAGTCATCGATGAAGGTTATGAAATACTTCATCCCGGCCTTTGTAGAGAATTGTTTGAAGTCACAGATATCGGAGTGTACCAACTCCAGAAGATCTGTACTTCGATAAACCCGAGGAAAGGGTTTCCTTGTTATCTTCGTTTGAGCACAAACTTCACATTTCTCTACCTTATCCCATACTTGGAGATAAGTCCTAGACTAGACATTTTGTTTATTCATTTACAATGAACATGTCCTAGCCTATTATGCCACAACTCAAGTGTATAAGCAGAAGGAGTGATTGCATTAATTACATTGGACTGATTTACAAGATAAATTTTGAACATTCCTTCGATATAAAAAAGCTTTTCCGAAATATGTTCCCTTAATAGACATCACCATCTGGCCAGCATTGATGTCCATCATGAGGCCTGCATTGCAGAGTAGGCCTCCCGAGATCAGGTTCTTTGTGATAGCAGGTACATGCTTCACACCTTGAAGTGTCAGAGACTTTCCCGAAGTCAGCTTCAAAACCACCGTCCCGATCCCGAGCACTTCAGCTTGTGCCTGGTTCGCCAACATAACCACTTCAGAAGTTGGTGTATAGGTGGTGAACCACTCCTTGCTGGAGCAGACATGGCAGGTGGCTCCAGTGTCTACCCACCAGTCAGAGTCAGCCCCCACAGCATCGACCTGCGCAATCATAGCAATAACGTCAGTGAGCATAGATATCTTTCTAGGCTCTCCTTGCTCTGATTGCTTGGTCTTTGCTTTGCATTCACTTTTAAAGTGGCCCTTCTTGCCACACTTGAAACAAGGCATCTGAGACTTAGCCTTCTTTTGCTTGAAGGAAGTACCCTTCACATTCAGATTGTTAGGGTCCATCTTCTTGCTATGGGAAGCAGTATGCTTTCCCCTTGATTCCTTGGTATGAACCAAATGCGCCAACAAATGCCACATTACGCCTCATGAGCCCATGAGTCCGAGTCCGAGTCGCTAAGCCCCTACGGGGCTTAGCTCCAATGGAAATAAATTTTCCAAGAGCAAAAAAGCATGAATGCTTCATTGTTGATTTAGCCTTTTTTCCATTAGAAAAATACCCCCACATGGCACACCCATGTGCACCTTCACACCACATGTGCATCTCTAAAAGAGCATAGCTAATATACAGAGATACAACTCCTTTGGCCTAGCCAATGTGGGACTAAAATTCCAAAACAAATGGCCAAACTCCAACAATAATATAATACACATTTCTGTTCTTGAAGAAACAGCTCCTGAAGCAACATCTCCTATAGAGAGTTCATGACAATCCGAAAGATGTCATAAACCAAAGAACTAATTTCTAAAAAATAAAGTATATCGCTCTTGTCAAGAATATATCTCAAGCCTAGAAGAGACTGAGAAAGAAGTACCGATACGAAGAAATCTATGTTTTACACATACTCAAGATAATTTTGGAATAAAAAATAATTTGTCATAGATGACATTAGCAAATGAGAATAAAAAGGTTGGTAAAAATAAATGATAACACTGAACCAAGAATAGTCATTGAATGTTAATGATAATGTTGGTCAAAAACAGAAAGATACGATACAAGCAGAACTAGATTCTCTCGCAAAACATTGAGGGTTCTGACTTATAGTACAAAATCCAAAGAAATAAACCCAATAGATTTAAAATGGATGTTGTGAGAAATAAAATGAATGAGATCCAAATGTATAAAACAATATTAGTCGCTTAACGATTCTGAAAATGGCCATGAATAAAATATGAAGAAACATAATTCCAGTCATGATAACTAAGACGATAAGATATACTTGAAATTTTCGAAGGATTTAAATTGCATGTATATCCTTGGCGAATTTAAAATTATAATGACAACCCTGAATAATTGCAAAACGAGCCGTATATGGACTAAAAACATAAAAAAGAATGTGATATTGTAGGTTCATTGAGTATCTATCTAGGAAATGATATGATGATCATAAAATGTCAGCATATTTATGAAGAAAAATCTCGGAATGGATTCATCAAAATGGTCGTCTATACACATGACAGTATCTCCTGAATGGATTGAAAATACCTTAAGAAGAGAAGATCTCACAAAGAGAATATCTCCAGAAGAGATAATCTCCTAAAAAGATAATCTCCAGAAGAGATAAATCTCCGGAAAAGATAAATCTCCAGAAGAGATCTCATGAAAAAAAATCTCCTAATGAGATCTCCTGAAAAGAAAATATTCTGAAGAGATTTAATATGAGCTACTGTTATTCACTCAGTACAATAGAGTGGTCTGGTCAATGGGACATATTTCGGCCTAAAGAAGAAAGTACTATATATATTCTGGATCCTGAAGTATCCTATTTAAAATAAGTGCAATTTATTATTGCCATTCATTCAATACGATCTCTCTTATGTGAACATGTTGATATGCTCCTACACATTACACATAGACACTAGAATGACATAAAACATATTTTAGGTATATCAAAGGAATCATTCTTGATTTTACTCATTTATTTGTGTCAATCTTGTAGGATATGCAGACGCAGATTATTTATTTGATCCCCATAAGGGGATATCATAAATAAAATATGTTTCCTAAACAATGTTGTGGGTATTTCAGAGACCAGTCAAACAAACATTGTAGCAATCTCGACCAATCATCCTTACACTTAATGAAGCAAACATAGAATGTGTATGGCTATGACTTCATCACTTCAACATATCATGGAGAATTACGAGCTTCTAGGAATCATAAATAAACCTACAACTCTTCATAAGAACATGAGGATAATACATACAAATGTATAGATAAATAAAGTATTGGGCTGAGATATAGTATTCAAATGTATTAATTGGAAGGGTTGAATTTTTATTTGAATTGATGTATTACTAAATATAATATATTTTTTGAGGATGAACATCTTGTAGATGCAAGCATCTTGAAGTTGCTAATGGAGACATCTCGAAGCACATTTTTGCAAATTGAAGTATTTTTATTCGATGCGATTTTTTCTACTGAATTTTTTCCTTCGAAATTTTTTTAAGGAAAATATTCTTGAAAAATATTATTGTACTTTTTCTTTTACTATGGATTTTTTTTTTTTCCAGAAAAATAATTTTTTTTTCCTAAATTATTTTTTAATGACACAATGATTGGAGTGAACATCCAAAAAAAATGTGTGATTTATGAATAAACCCAAATATAAATTGCCTTATCCCTATTTACAAATACCCTCATCATATTTCCTACTTTATATATATATATATATATATATATATATATATATATATATATATATATATATATATATATATATTCAGAGAAACAGCAATTCCACCACGCTACAAAATTTATCGCAATACCAGAATAATCCACAACCAATTGTTGTTTTATCTTTTATTAGTAAGTTTAAAAAGATTCTATCCACAGATGGAGCAAAGAAGAGTACGCAAATATATAAGGTCAGGGGGGTAAAATACCAACAATAAAATTGCAATTCCATGAGTCAATTTTATGTATTCTATGAAACATGAAAGTCCAATTCGCAGGAACCAAACATATCCTTAATACACTATCTTCTTGTTTCTCTCCAGAGAGTTGGTCAGAAGTTGAGGAAAATACAATATTTATTCCAGAACTCCCAAAGAGTGATAAATTCTGCGACGAGCACAAATCACAATATTGGGGGTGGATCCGTGAAACACAGCTTGTCTGAAGATGTGCATCCCGCACACAAACATAACCAACAATGAGAATACTTGCATATAAACACATACATTCAGTAAAACAGTCGACACCCGCACACAAACCACTGATAAAGCAAAAGCAGCAAGTAGCAGCGAAACCTTTAACCCAAAATTCATAGGAAGCTACTAATGTAAAGCAGCCCATCTTCCGAAATTACTCTCCCATATGCTTCTTCCGTCTGCACCTGTGGTGCGTCTTCTGCTCCAAAAAATTGTTCTCGCCCACTATTTCCATACGGTCAGCATCTGCCATGGAAATAAATATCATAAAACTTGATTTTCAGCACAAGTGTTACAACATGAATGTATAATATGGTGAAGGGAATGTCCAACACCACAGAACTGTTCTCATTTAAGTCGTGCAGAGTTCTAACGAGCAATTATATACTTTACTAAATAAATTAATAGTGATTGCAAATAAAAACCTCCTCTGAAACCAATTTTATACTAGATAAATAAGTTACTCAGCAGAAAAATCAGATAAAGAGTGCAATGCCCAGCTGTCATAGAACAGCTGTACCGACCAGCTCAAAGCTACATTTAGTATCCACAACCTTGAATTCGGAAAGCTATCTTCCAGAGTTCCAACTTTGGTGGACAAGTGAGCTTTGGATTCAGACATTTAGGTCTTCAAAAATGCAGTTGAAGTTGGAATTCAAAATCTGGATACTTCAAAAGTTTGAAATTTTGGGTTCAACTTTAGTAGTTTTAGAATATATTTTATGGAATAAGTATGATAGCTTGGTCCCATCTTTGACCATATATATAGGGGAATTCTTCAATACATGAATGTATCGAAACAGGACAAAACAAGTGCATTGAAAAGTGTGAAAGTTGTCTCCTTGACTTGGAAGTTAACTTGATATAGAAGATCATATTAACCCGGTAACTTAATATAGGGACTTCATTGAAAAAATTAAAGTACACAATGACCTACAATAGCAAGTTTACCAACCGGTCAAAAGGGAAATATTGCATTAAATGATGTTCCCTACTCTAATCATAATACAAGAAAGCCCTTTTAATAAGAGCCATTGGATCAAAAATGAATGGTCCATATTTGTCATGTATCGATACAATAAAATGGCATTTTGTATTATAGAAGACCCCATATATAATCCTGGCCCAAAGGCCTACAAACTCGACTCGAAGGCCGCACCTACACCGCAACGGTATCGCATCCGCATCGCACCCTAATCCGGCCTGCACTATAGTTGCCCTCACATTAAGTCCTCCACAGAAAATTAAATGTGCTTCCTCCATTACTGGAACTTGCAACCTCTGGAGGATATGTCTCACTCTAACCACTTGAGCTATAGGTCATTGGCAAAAATACCAATATGTTTTGTTTATGTTTTCCAATATAGATGATTCAAGTCCTATATAAAGGCCCTTCCTAGATTTTGCAACTCAATTTCAATATTCAACTCTTTGAGATTTGTCTATTCTCATTGGACTCCAATAGCTTGACAATTTCAAGCAACCCTTACACATTCGAGGTCCCTTGGATTTGCAAAAAGCCAAAAACTTGTTCTTCGATTCGAGTAAACATAAGGCAATTGTTTCGGCAGCTCCAATTATTGTAGGTAACTCTCCTTGCATCAATTATTTTGGTTAAAAAGAATTAGAGACTACAACTTGCTATTTGAATCTTTTTTAATGTTGAATTTTCGACAATGTTATATTATGACATTTGATTAATTTTATATTATACCATTTATTTTTAGTTAAATTTTTTAAGTCTGCAATTTGCTATTTGAATCTTTTTGAGTTTTGATTTTTTTTGATGATGATAATGATGATGATGATGTTATATTATAACATTTGATTAATTTTGTATTATATTTCATATTTGTTCCTTAAAAAAGTGGAACGTTCCGGATAAACATATTACGTCCAAAGCCTACTCGTTAAGACTCCCTTGTACTGTGTTTCCATTTTCTTTTGGAGGGCGTTTGGTTCAAGTTTTTGTGGCTTGGAAATGGATTTTAAATTCCTTACCCATGTTTGGTATGTTTAGGATTGGGAATGAGGAGGGGCTTAGAGGGGAAAGCTATTCCCATTGACTTGGGAAAGCTATTCCCAAGCCCCCCATTGGGGAATATATTTGCTTTCCTAGAAATGATACTTGGCTATTTTGTTTTGACGGTTATACCCTCTTTTTATTTTCAAATTTTCAATTTCTATCCCTGTTAAGTATTATATTAGAGTTATTAATTATTGGGCTTTAGTCCCACATTGCTTAGAGTAATAGGAGAGGAGGCTAGCCTCTCCTATATATATGTAGTCTCTCTTCAATAAAGAAATCATCTATTTTATTCCATTCTACATGGTATCAGAGCCATAGAAGGAAGAAAAAAAAATTTCCACAACAAAAATCCCCCCCCCCCTTCGCCGACTCCCTGCTGCCCCCTTCGCCGACCACCCCCCCCCCCCCCCCCCTTTGTCCTTGCCCTTCGCCGACCCCCCCCCCCCCCCGCTGCCCCACCCCCCGCTGCCCCCCCCCCTTCGCCGACCACCCTTGTTGTCCAGCGCCCCCCCCCCCCCCGATCCAGCCCCCCTGCCCGGATCTGCTGTGCAGACCCCCGGTTCCCTCCCCCTACCCGGATCTGCTATGCAGACACCCGGCTCCCCCACACTCCGGATCTGCAGTGCAGACACCCGGCTCCCCCACACCCCGGATCTTCTGTGCAGACACCCGAACCCCCCCCCCCCCCCCCCCCCCCCACGCCCCGGATCTGCTGTGCAGACACCCGGACCACCCACGATGGCTCAAAACCCTAACATTTTCCATAAGCCACCACACACCCTACGAACCCTAGTTTAAATATATATATATATATATATATATATATATATCAAAAAATCAGTGGTCAAATGCTTTATTCCTAGATTAAGCCGTTTGGAATTAACAAATGCTTTTCCTACCCAGATCTTCACATCCAAATCTACACATAGAATGATCGTGTTTTCTCCTGTGTCCTGACGTGTTCACTTTATATGTGCGCGCCGGTGTTGACCACGTTTATAGCACATTCGTAAAGTTGGTGTGATTTTTGGGATTGGAAAGAACTCGCGACGGTTGCTTCCATTTCAGGATGACAGATTCGAAGGCAGATGATGGTAACGGTGTCAGCAACACGACGAGCACTGGCACGACGGTCTCTTCGACTCGACTTGTCGACCGTCAATTGGACGGTCCAGATGGTTACTCAACATGACGGAAGAAAGTTGAGAAAACACTTCGTGGGATGCGGCTATCTAAACATTTGACTGACAGCCCTCCGGCACCGACTGATCCCACATTTAAACAGTGGGAGACGGATGATAGTCGACTGTTTACAAAGTTGATGAACTCCATGGAACCGTCCGTCGAGGACATGGTTCAAAACACGGACACGGTCAAGGAGCTATGGGAGGTCCTAGCAACGACGTTTGATGGAAAACACGACTTGTCTCGCATATACGACTCGGTTGTTGGCGTTTACCGAGCAACTCAAGGAGACAAGTCTCATAAGGACCACTTCCGATCCTTCAAGGCTATGGTGGATGAAATTGATCGTGTTTTTCCTCTGACGTCGGATATCAATGAAGCTCGGACTCAACGCGAGCAGCTTCATGTTATGGCATATCTTGCATCTCTCCGTCCTGATGCGGACTCGGCTCGATTCCAGATCATTACTGGATCTGATGTTCCATCTTTGATGGAGGCCCACTTCCGTGTTCTTCGGGCCGCAAAGGTGGTTGAGACCACTCCGGAAGATGATCCTGCTGATCGATCTGCCCTTGGTAGCGCTGCTCGTCCTGGCGTTCGTGGTGGACGACGAGGTGGTCGGACTTATGGTCGCGATGGCGGACGCAGCAATGGTGGTCGTGATGGGGGACGACTACGAACATGCTTCCACTGTGGCCAACAGGGACATTTCCAGTAGCAGTGCCCTAGAGCTCTTGTTGCCAATATTACTTCGGATGCTACTGATAATAACGTTCGTTCGGTTCAGATGAGCGACGATTCTTACGCGAAATTTCTTGAGTTCCAGGCTCAACGTCGTGGTGAAGCATCAACATCTGGTTCCACAGCCGGATATTCCGCAGCATGCATAGTAAAACCCAAGCAGTGGGTAATTGACTCTGGTGCATACTCACACATGACTGGTGCCGCAGGTATGATACATGATTATGTACCTGTTCGTCGTGCTTCTGACATTACTGTTGCCAATGGCGGTTCTCTGGCAGTCCGCGGCCGTGGAAGTGCCACTCTTTCTCCCGGACTGTCACTTACCTCTGTTCTACTTACTCCTGAGAACCCGTTCAATTTACTTTATATCAGTCAACTTACTCGTGAACTTCACTGCTCGGTAACCTTTTTTTCCTGATAATTGTGTTTTTCAGGACCTGACAACTGAGAAGACTATTGATAAGGGGCATGTGGCTGGAGGCTTGTACCTGTTTGACGCAACTCCTTCTGTTGTGTGTGCAAGCATGAAACTTGATCCGGTCGAGTTACATTGTCGGTTAGGTCATCCGTCGTCTCCAGTTCTCCAGAAAATGTACCCATCTTTAGCTATTCCCTCTTCTTTTCATTGTGAGCCATGTAGTTTAGCTAAGCATCATCGGATTTCTTATCCGGTGAGTCCAAATAATCTTGCAACCGCTCCTTTTGAGTTGGTGCATTCTGATATATGGGGACCTTGTCCGACTGAATCTGTAATAGGTTTTAAGTACTTTGTCACGTTTGTCGATAATTACTCACGTGTCACTTTTATTTATTTAATAAAAAGTCGTGCTAAATTATTTAACATCTGGTGTAACTTTCATGCCGATATAACTACACAGTTTGGTCTTCCAATCAAAACCTTTCGGAGTGACAATGGTCGTGAGTATTTATCTCGTGATCTTGATAAACATCTGGCCAGCAACGGCATCATCCACCAAACCTCTTGTGCGTACACACCACAACAAAATGGTGTAGCCGAACGCAAGAATCGTCATTTATTGGAAACAACACGTGCTCTTATGTTTCAAGCACGTACTCCCAAGAGATTTTGGTCAGATGCGGTCCTTACAGCTTGTTATCTTATTAATCGCATGCCGTCGTCAGTTCTCAATGGTAGCACTCCCTTCTCTAGGCTCTTTCCTGGAAGAGAGCCGTTTCCTCTGTCTCCCCGCATCTTTGGTTGCTTATGCTATGTTCGGGATACCCGACCAACCCTTTCTAAATTAGATCCTAAGGCTATACAATATATTTTTTTTGGGTATCCTAAAGGTCAAAAAGGGTATCGATGTTTCTCTTATGTCTTAAAGCGATATTTTTTCACTCGAGATGTTACCTTTGTCGAAACAAAATTTCCTCCGTTCCCCTAATCAACAGGTCCGGCTCCCCTGATCTATCCCGAAGAAAATTTTTTGTTGTTTCCTCCTCAAACACAACAACCCCCCGTACGGGTGCCCTTCCTTACCGAGCCAGTCTCCCAGGATGATGGTCCACATACACCGATTCAGCCATTAACGACATCAACCACAGAATCTTCCTCCTCTGGTTCCACCAGCAGCTCCGGCTCCAGTGAGCTACCTCCATCTGTCCCTCCAGCAGCTCCACCAATTCCGCCAGCAGCTCCGGCGATTCCGCCTCCAGAACGTCCTCGTCGTGCATATCGAGATCATCCCTTGTATGTTAACAACTACAAAAGACTTACCAGTCACACTCAGTCTCTGGTAGCTACTATTGATGGGATTCAGATCCCCAAGACCGCTGAGGAGGGTCTCCGACATCCTGGTTGGCGTGCTGCTATGCACGAGGAGATGAATGCTCTCCAGGATAATCATACATGGGACTTAGTCGATCTACCTCATGGTAAACAAACAGTCAGCTGCAAATGGGTGTTTACGATTAAAGTGAAACCGGATGGCATTCTTGACCGATTAAAAGCTCGTCTGGTGGCCAAAGGTTACTCTCAAACCTATGGTGAGAATTACTTCGAGACTTTTTCTCCTGTGGCCAAAATGACGTCCGTTCGTGTCCTCATGGCCTTGGCCATTCGCTATGACTGGCCTTTACTTCAACTCGATATAAAGAATGCTTTCCTCCACGGGAATCTTGATGAAGAAGTATACGTGATGCAACCTCCCGGGTTCGTTGCAAGGGAGGGTAAGGTGTGTCGTCTAAGGAAGGCCCTCTATGGCCTGAAACAATCACCTCGTGCATGGTTTGGTAGATTTACACAGGTGGTTACTCAATTTGGAATGTGTTAGTCGAAGAAGGACCATTCAATCTTCTATCGACACACATCTGCTGGAAGAATACTTCTTGGTGTCTACGTTGATGATATTGTAATCACGGGAGATGACAGCTAGGGTATTGCAAGTCTCAAGAAGTTTCTTGGAGAATAATTTCAAACCAAGGATATGGGATCCTTGAACTATTTCTTGGGCATTGAAGTCACACGGGGTAAGCGGGACATTGTAATGTCTCAAAGAAAATATGTACTGGATATACTAAATGATGCAGGCATGATGCAAGCAAAGGGAGCAAACTCACCTATGGATCCAGGGGCAAAATTACTTCCAGACGAAGGGGTCCTGATGACCAATCCAGATCAGTATCATCGAGTGGTTAAAAAACTCAACTACTTGGCAGTCATGACGCATCCGGATATTTCTTTTGCAGTAAGCGTCGCAAGTAGATTCATGGCTTCTCCAAGAGTTCCACACTGGCAGGCAGTTCTCAGAATTTTGTGTTATCTAGTAAAGAATCCAGGGAAAAGAATTCGAATGGAGAATAATGGACACACTCGCATTGAGTGTTTTACTGATGCTGACTGGAGGACAAGTTTGACAGATAGACGGTCTACATCTGGCTACTCAGTATTTGTTGGCGGAAATCTAGTATCATGGAAAAGCAAGAAACAAAGTGTGATAGCACGCTCAAGCTCGGAAGCAGAATATCGAGCTATTGCTCATTGCGCGTCAGAGATATTATATATGAAGCATCTCCTACAAGAATTGGGAGAAGACGCAGGATCTCAAGTGGCAGACCTATGGTGTGATAACCAATCTGCTATTCACATTGCCACCAATCCAGTATTTCATGAACGGACGAAGCATATTGAAATTGACATTCATTTTGTTCGTGATGAATATACAAAAGGAGCGATAAAGTTTCAACATGTGCGGACCGGCGACCAGATAACTGATATCTTCACAAAGCCTCTTCTGGATCCCCGGGTTCAATTTTTATGTAACAAGCTGGACATGATTGACATCTATGCTCTAGCTTGAGGGAGGGTGTTAAGTGTTATATTAGAGTTATTAGTTATTGGGCTTTAGTCCCACATTGTTTAGAGTAATAAGAGAGGATGCTAGCCTCTCCTATATATGTAGTCTTTCTTCAATAAAGAAATCATCTATTTTATTCCATTCTACAATCCCAAACATGTAAATCATCATGAAATTAATGAAAGGGTATTAAAGGAAAACTAAATAAATTAATATTTCTATCTCTTTGTAAACCAAATATGGAGATGAAATTTTTAAAAAATTTAAACTACCTATTTCCAACCTAACCAAACATGGGTATGAAAATGTTGAATTCCTTTCCCATGGGAAAGGAATTGAAAACCTATTCCTAGGAATACAAAAACTTGATCCAAACGAGCCCTTGGTGTTTCGGAGCATTCTACATTCCAAGCAACCATGGGAGGATTGGAGTACAAAATTATAGGGCTGTAAAGGGGGGAATGGGCTGAGAGGCATTACACGAATTGCCAACATGGCAATCATCAGAGCTCTTATTTTGAGGTTAGTTTTGCTGGAGGGGAGGGCGAGTTGATTTTGAAAGGAATTCAATTTTTTTATTTTACCGCCATACAAGACTTTTGACTAGGATTGGCTTGTTTGTTATTCAGAACCCTTAATAGGTTTCGGATATTTGAAATAAAATACAACATTCATTCGAAATTTAAAAAAACATCTTTTTAAGTATAGTCTCATGTATATAGTGAATAATCATTTATATAAACTATTTTTTAATTGAAGACATTTTGGAAAAACTAAATATTGTTTAAACGTCTCTATTTATTCCCTTCACTTCTCTCCAACACAGAGACAAGACAAACTTTCATTCACAACACAAGCAAATATCTCCACCACTTCATCTTCCACTCAAGCCAACCACCTTTGTTTACAACAAAGAGACCTCCACTGAATTAGTTGCCTCCAATGGACCAACAGCCCCCAACAAGCCACGGCTGAAAGGGACAAGTGTTTTCATATGAATTTAGTCACAAGAAAATATCTCCACCACTACCTCTTTTTCCCTCTCACTCGAGCCAACCACCTTTGTTTACAACAAAGAGATCTCCACTGAATCAGTTGCCTCCAATGGACCTACAGCCCCCAACAAGCCCGCTGAAAGGGGTAAGTGTTTTTATATGAGTTTAGTTTCTCCGCTATGCTTCACTCGCAATCAGTGTTGTATGTTGGCCAAGTAATGCATCTAGCCAACTTGTGCGCCGGAGAGAAATTTGTACCTTCCTTAATTGCAAGGTATGATAAAATGTTGAAGCTCTTTCTTGTCCGGCTGTTTATAATATCATGGGTTATGATGTTAATTTGGTAATAATAAAACGGCCAAGTTACTTAGACCTCAAGACAAATGTGAGCTTGGTGTTATATACAGGAATTATGAATTCTCCTATTCATGATTTCTTTGCAAGGTGGCAATTATTTACTGAATATCCACTTTTATTTTGAGATAATAACATGGTATTCAAAGGTGAAAGGCGCACCTGAGGCGCAAAGGATCCATATCGCCCGAGGCGCACAATGCGCACTTAAGGCGTGCGTCCAAGCGAAACGAGGCTCAAAAATAAAAACTCTCTTTAGATGCACATGGTGTAGTTTATTTCTTATATATACTATTATAGTTTATGATATTGCTTTGAGGAGTAGATAGGCTGATGAGGTCTTACATTTATTGAGCCAATTCTTTTCCATTGAAGTCTAGTTTTATATGATTCGTAATAGATTACTCTTGGTTGAGGTATCTACTTTTTGTAATTTGGAAAGTAATTCAGGGCCAATTGCATGAGTCTTAGTTGAAGATATTACTACATAAATTGTGGTTTGGAGGTTGTTCAGGTTCCAATGTGTTCTTTCTTTGAGATGATGTTGAGTTTGTCCAGAACAAGGTTGTAAAAGTAGCATCGCTAGGTGGTAGTGTGACGGACACAAGCCACCTAGCGGTAGCCCCGTCTAGTTCTAGGTGGTCCACAAAAAATTGGTAAAAAAAGAAACTGCTGAAAATTGTCCATAAACCCCAAATAACATGCATAGTTGGACGCATGGACATACTAAGGGCGTTAGGCAGGCATTGGGCACCTAGCGCCGCCTAATCCCGACTTTAAAACACTGGTCCAAAATTCAATATATTTAAGACAATCAAAGGTTGTTCTAACACTAGTGTTGAGAGATTCTTGTTGCAATGCTGGCTTCACTCCTCTGACATGCTTCCACATTCCATGTGTCCCATTGTTGCAATTTCATATGCAACCATTGACATTTTTGTCTCGTGCTCATTGTACCACACTATGTACCATTATAAGACCATGAGGATGTCTAGCTTTGGCTTGAAATTAGTTGTGCATCTTGAATTTTACATTCCTAGACCACTGCCTCCACATCATCTCAACCTCACATCACATTTCACTATGATAATTGTGACTTCTTTTATGCATATCAAGTATCACATTTTCAGAATAATAAAATGCTAATCTTGATATCATCTGATTCAGATCAGGGTGAACTAGTTGGGATGATCATTGGATCCATGTAATGATCAACACAGTAAGAGACTAGAGTTTTCCAAAGGTCAAAGGAATCATAATTTTTTTCTTGTTTGTGGGGATTTAAATTGAGTTAGCTTTGAGTCCTGAACCGCGATCACCTATATATATATATATATATATATATATATATATATATATATATAGAGAATAAGGGAGGTAGGGTGCCACCTCACGGGGGGGGGTGTCTACTTGTCACCCCCCCATGCTATCATCAAGCACATGGGTGCATGATGATAGCATGTGGGGGGTGACAAGTAGACACCCTCCATAGGGTGGCACCTCACCTCCCTCATCCTCTATATATATATATATATATATATATATTGCCAATGGCACGCGGTCTAGCGGTAAGACCGTTGGCATGTTGGAGGGAGGTCTCAAGATCAGTCCCAACGGGGGCGGCTGGGTGGCGTTTGTCCACGGTCCACGGTCCCCGAGCCAAAGCCGACGGATGGCTTTAGTCCACGGGCTTTGGTTATATATATATATATATATATATATATATATATATATATATATATATATATATATGTGTGTGTGTGTGTGTGTGTGTGTGTGTGTGTGTGTGTGTGTGCCATTTTATTATATTAAAAGGATGGTTGCAGGTGGGTAGGAAGAAATGAGTAGGGATGTGAGAGAACCCTCCTAGTAGAAAAAATATGTTTAACAACCTTGACGTATAAAACATAATTCACGACAATAATCAAGAGAGTACTCGTAATAATTGATATAACATAAAATTCGATATTGAAAAGATTAGTATACTATGTAAAGAGTTCAATCTACTTCAAAACCAAAAAAACAATCCATTGATTGTATCGCTTTAAAAACATATCCAACACGACATGTACTCTCAAAAATCCACTATGACACACCAAAACTGGTGTCGTGCTCACGTAGTCGTGTCGCATTAGTGTCTGTGCAACATAGATTTCAATACATAAAAAATAACAAGTTACTGGATTTTCTATAGCAATCATATCTTCCAACAAGAAAGCGAAGATGAGAGAAGAAATCCGTACCAACTCCTCCTCCTGCACCGAAGCGATCTCCCCAGAAGAGATGCCTCCCATCTTCGTCCTCCTCGTCGAACTCGTCGCCGTATCCAAACTCCCCGTCCCCTCTGTACCCGGGCTCGCTCCCGTACCCGGACTCGTTCCCCAGCGGCGGCAGCTCCACCCCTCCTCCCCCGCCTCCCCCCAGCCCCGCCCCGCCCCCGTGTAAGATCTCCCTCTCCATCGCCCCTACCTCCCTACCCATCTCCCTCCTCGAGGAGAAGGCCCTGGCCTCGCTCACGTCGGAGCCCCAGCTCCCCTCCCCATTGGCGAAGAGCTCCCCGCTCGAGTCGGTGCCGCCGGCGGCCAGCGGGAAGTCGGAGCAGGTGGCGTAGGCAGCCGCGGAGCTGCGGCGGCGGTGGGTCCCGCTGCGGTCGCTGCTGCGGCCGGAGACGGAGCGGGAGCCGCGGCGGCGGCGCTTGCGGGCGGCGAACCAGCGGAAGCTGTGGTCGGTCCGGTGGGAGGGCGGGGGAGGGGGAGGGGGGTCCTCGAGGAGGGAGAGGCGGGAGAGGTCTAGGGCTTCGGAGTAGGGGTTGGTGGAGCGGTCGGAGCGGCAGGGCTTCTTGGGGGAGGGGTCGATGTGGTGGAAGGGCTTCCAGGCGTGGAGCTGGATGGTGCAGGAGTCGACAGCGTGGCGGGAGCTGGCTGCCGATCGGGGGGTCATGGCGCCATTGGAAAAGGAAAATTAGGGTTAGGGTTAGGGCTAGGGTTGGTGGCAGGGAGGGGGAAAACGAGGGGTTGGGGAAATGTTACTGATATTGAAGACTCCGGTTGCCGTGCCGTACGGAATAGGGACTTGTGGTAGGCGGCCATTGGTTTCATCGGATCCGCTAAAGCATGTGAGATACGATAGTGTCGTGTCAATAATAGGTCAGGGTGTGATTCGGGCTGAACCGGACCGGCCGACCCGGTCCAACTGTTATGATCCGGTTCCAAATTGTTGGATCGAATCGGATCATGTCCAGCCTGCGTCGTTGTGAGACGACGGCAGTAAGCTGTATCCACTTGCAGGTAATCTCAACAACATGTTATATTTGTCACAACTTCTAAAATTACGAATATTAAAAACTTTGTCCAACAGAAAGATACATCTGATAATATAAAACTGAAATAAACTGTCTTAAATTCAAACATAATAACTAGAAAAGAAATGTCATCATCTAGAAAGTTGGCTCATCAGCCCCGAGATCAGTATCCTCCGATTGGAACTCTGGCAGCACAGCTGGGTAAAGCTCAGGATCGTAATAGTTATTAATCAATAGCTCAGCTTCATCAATGGGACCTATTGGGGGTGGGAGACCCAGTCAGGAAAGGAGCAAAGTACAATTATAAAAATCTAACAATTCAAATAATAATGGATTAATTGCAATCTTAACAGTTTGAAATATTTGAACAATATTTTCCATGTAATTTTCCAACAATTGAAAATAATGTGATTTTGAATAGGTAATGTATATGACCGGCTTGGGTTGTACAATAGTATTCTAGCGATACGATATGGCTTATCCCCGTGTGTAAGAGGGGTAAGCTCGCACAATTATGCAATATGAAGATATTTGTCATAAAACACTACACTACTCCCCCAATATCCCACAATCAATAACAATCAATACTCTAGGAGAGAGTTCCGTGTAGCAATATGGTTTAAGCATGCAAATTAATAATTATTAATTAAATTGCCAAATAAACATAACCGTACTTGCGTTGGTTTATGACTGGATTGGGAGTCGGTACCGGGAAAGTCAAACTTGTCCTCGAAATCCTATAGTTGAGAAGTTCTGACTTAGAACCATCATCATTGAATCATATCTAGGTGTGCTAGTTACAATCTCTAAATTTAATCCTAGTCAAGTTTTATGTTATCATAACACGTTTATCGATGCGATTTAAAATCATTAATTTAACGAAATAAAAGTCAAGTTAACATTTATTGGAAAAATTCGTATTTTTCGATTATTTGGCAAAACTTTGTATTTTTGTAATATATCTAAAACTAGATTTTTCTTTAAATTAGAAAAAAATGAATTTGTTTAAATAATACAAACTTATATTTTATTATTAACTAAATGTGGAAAAATTATTTAATTTTCTATATTAAATAAATATTCAATTTATTATTCTACGCGTTTATCGATAACTAACGAAACCAGAAAAACCATAAAGAAACCAAAACTATACTATACAATTACAAAACCACAGAGAAAGAAATAAAGACTGGACTTATGCCCTTACAACACTTTACATAAATTAAATGAATTAAAGTAATTAAATTTCTGGTGAACTCTGAACGCCGGGAAGCCGTCCATTCAGCAGGCCGAGGTCCTGCACCCAAAATACTATTGGCCAGTAACACGTTCTAAAATAATAATTTAACTTATAAAAATATGGTAAGTCTCAGACTTGGTCCAAAGTGTCATGTTGCATTCTAGCTTATGCCTCAACGTCCGAAAATTCCGGTTTCGTTTGCATTTCGCTAGGGCCCATGGACCGATATGGCCGTCGTCCGAAACGATAATTAAAAACCAAACAACAAAACCGACTAGAAATCCTTTTAATAAATCTTTTGCAAAGGTCCTTTTTGAAATAATATTTTAAAATCACTAAGGAAAAATTGGGCAGCATCTCCTCTGTAACTGGGATAACCCAATAATGGAAAGATAACAACCAACACCAAAATATTCCAAACCACACAAAATAATCCCAAATCAGAGATACCAAATATCCAATCTAAATATAGATTTTTATTCCAAAACCAAAATCAATAATTACAGAACACAAAACTCTTTCCGAAAATAAAATTCAGAAAACCGAAAACACAGAACCATTATAAGAAGAATGGTCACAGAATGATTCCGAAAGGTCACAGAATGATTCCGAAAGGTGGTTGGGAAAATCTGAAACCACGATCGCAACAAATCGATTCGATTCTCATAGCGGGATCGGGGACCATGTCATCATCGACACTATGGGAGGGACACAGGGACACAAAAATATACCTCGGGTGCTCGGCTAGAGCTCTCAGATGTAAATAGGAAAAAAATAAATTCCGCGGTCTCGAAAAAAACTCCAGAATACGCGAACAGCAAAGATCGGCCACGGGAACAACGGATCTGGAAAACCCGCGGGGTCACCGGAAGGTCGCGGGCCGGGAACGGCAGCGGGGAGACGTTGGGCCAAGGCACGGGGCGCGCGAAGGGGGCGGTCGACCGGCGGGATCGGGGCAGCAGCGACGGAAGGCTGCTCGGGTGGCGCGCGCCGGGCACGGACGAAGGGGGTCGGTGGCCGGGCGGTCGGCCTGGGGCCGCGGGAAGACTGGCACGTCCGAAAAAGGCGGATCGGGGGTCGTCGGGTCGGGTTCGGCACTGGAGCTCGGCTAGGGCTGGGATTTGGAAAAAGATTGGGGAGTGGATGAAGAGAATGAAGAGGAGGAGGAGTTTTATAGAGAAGGGTTTGGGGGTTACGAGAAGAGAGAGGGTCTCGGATGTTCGGGAACGGAAACGATCGGCCAAGAGACGTTTAAGAAGAAGGGTGAGGGTTACGGGTTAGAGAGAGAAAGTGAGCTAAGAGTAGTTATTAGAAAATAGTTGCATAAAAGTTTTGTTTTATAATATATATGTTTCTCTTAGAAAATTTGAAACTCACTATGTATAATTCCTAAAAATAATTTAAAAATAGATTTGGACTCGAAAATGGGTTCGAGACTGGGCCAGACAACAAAAATCCAATTTATTCATTTTTACAAAAAAATAATAATTTTAATCTAACTATAATAAATAATAATAATAAACACTAAATTAATTAATTAAAAATTATGGGTTTCACAATCTTCCCTCCTTAGAAAATTTTGTCCTCGAAATTAAAGGATAGGGTTAGGAGTTACCTCAGGTCTCAAATAGATACGGATACTGCTCCTGCATCTCATCTTCTCACTCCCAGGTAGACTCGCCTGGGAAATTGTGCCACCACATAACTCTGACTATGGACGTCACAGAGTTTCTGGTTTTCTTCTCACCTCTGTCTAAAATCGCCACTGGCTTCTCTGGTACTGTGAGGCTGGGTCCAATCTCCAGCTCTGAATGGTCCAAGATGTGGCTCGGATCCAGAATGTAGCGCCTAAGCTGTGAAACGTGGAAGACGTTGTGCACGCCCTCAAGATTAGCTGGTAGAGCTAATCGGTATGCTACTTCTCTGACTCGGCTCAAAACTTCGAATGGACCGATGTATCTGGGACTAAGCTTTCCTGCTCTACCGAATCTGATAGTTCCTCTGGTAGGGGAAATCTTGACGAAGACGCTATCTCCTGCTTCGAACTCCAGTGGTCGGCGACAGCTATCAGCCCAATGCTTCTGTCTGTCCTGAGCAATCCTGAGCTTGTCTCTAATCACTTTTACCTTCTCTGCTGCATCGGTCACCATCTCAGGTCCAAGCAATACTCTTTCTCCTACGTCGTCCCAAGCAAGTGGAGTGCGGCAACGACGTCCATAGAGTGCCTCAAACGGAGTCATACCGATACTAGCTTGGTAGCTGTTGTTGTAGGAGAACTCTACCAAGTGTAAGTGGTCTTCCCAAGACCCTCCAAATTTCAAGACGCAGGATCTCAGCATGTCTTCTAGCGTCTGGATGGTTCTCTCCGATTGTCCGTCAGTCTGGGGATGGTAGGCGGTGCTGAACTTCAATTGTGTTCCCAGACTGTCGTGCAAGCTCTTCCAGAAATGAGAGATGAATCTGGTATCTCTGTCAGATACGATACTTACCGGAACTCCATGAATCCGGTAGATATGCTGCATGTACAGTACTGCCAACTTCTCGGTGGATAGACCAACCTTGAAGGGGATAAAGTGAGTTGACTTCGTCAGTCGGTCCACAATAACCCAAATGGCGTCCTTTCCTCCTTGGGATCGAGGCAGTCCTGACACAAAATCTATCGTTATGTGTTCCCATTTCCGTTCCGGGATGTCTAGTGGCTGTAACAGTCCTGCTGGTCTCTGTCTGCTAGCTTTCACTTGTTGACAAATTAAGCATCTAGCTACATACCTGGATACGTCCTTCTTTATTTCGTACCACCATACTACAGTACGTATATCCCGATACATTTTATTAGCTCCTAGATGTATAAAATACTGCGACTGGTGCACTTCTTCCATCAGCTCATTCCTCAGTTCGCCAGTTGGTACGCACAGCCTCGTACCATGCCTCAGTGCTCCGTCACTGACGATTGAGAATCCTTCAAGTGTTCCTGCCAGCACTTGATCTCTAAGTTTACAAAGCGTCTCGTCTTGAAATTGTGTCTCCTTGACTTTGTCCATCAGACTTGAACGCACTTGCAACTGCATCATTGATGAACCATCTTCTAGTACAATGGCTTCTCTTCCTAGTTTCTTCATTTTCTCTTTAGGCAGTACAATATCCAATCCAAGCTTCTCTATGTCTTCTAGCAAATGCCGCTCCTTGGTCAAAAATATTGTCATCGGGTATCGACTAAGTGCATCTGCAACAACATTAGCCTTACCCGGATGATACTGCAGGTCGATGTCAAAATCTTTTATCAGCTCCAGCCATCGTCTCTGTCGCATGTTCAGCTCCTTCTGAGTGAAAACGTATGTAAGACTTTTGTGGTCTGTAAATATTTCCACTCTCTCTCCATAGAGGTAATACTTCCACAACTTCAGTACAAATATAACTGCTGCAAGCTCCAAATCATGCGTGGGATAGTTCTTCTCATGAGTCCGTAATTGCCTAGATGCGTAAGCAATTACTTTCCCGTGTTGTTGAAGAACACAACCCAATCCTTTACCAGAAGCATCACTGTAAATTGAGAAACCGTCGGTACCTGCGGGTAGCGCAAGTATCGGTGCCGTTGTAAGTCTCTTCTTCAGTTCCTCAAATGCTGACTGGCAAGCTTCAGTCTACACAAATTCTTCGTTCTTCCTTGTGAGTTTCGTCATCGGCTCAGCAATCCTGGCGAAGTCCTTCACAAATTTCCGATAGTAGCCAGCTAAGCCCAAGAAACTTCTGATTTCAGCAACTGAACTTGGTGTACTCCACTTCTCAATAGCATCTATCTTCTTTGGATCCACCGAATTCCTTCTTCTGTGACAACATGGCCTAGAAAATCCACCTTGTCTAAGAAGAATTCACATTTAGATAGCTTACCATAGAGCTTCTCCTTCCTTAAGGTTTCCAGAACTTTTCTAATGTGCTCTTCATGCTCTTCTTCGGTCTTCGAGTAGATCAGGATGTCATCGATGAAGACAACAACAAACTGATCCAGGTATTCATGGAAGACCTTATTCATGAGGTTCATGAATACCGCAGGAGCATTCGTAAATCCAAACGACATGACCAAAAATTAATACTGACTATATTTGGTGTTGAACGCCGTCTTTGGAATATTCTCCTTCTTGACCTTGATTTGATGGTAGCCGGATCTGAGATCTATCTTCGAAAATACTTTAGCTCCACTTAATTGATCAAACAGGTCATCGATCCGGGGCAGAGGGTACTTGTTCTTGATGGTGAAGTTGTTTAGCGCCCGGTAGTCAATACACATCCGCACAGTCCCATCCTTCTTGGGCACGAACAAGACAGGTGCTTCCCAGGGTGAGGCTCCATCTCTGATAAATCCAAGGGCCTTCAGCTCATTGATCTGGTCCTTCATTTTCTTGGCCTCCGTAGGGTTGACTCTGTAGCATCCCCAAAAAATAGGAGAAGAGCCGGGAACTAGGTCGATAGTGAATTCCACATCTCGATCCGGAGGCAATCCTGGAAGACTATCAGGGAAGACATCCATGAATTCTGCTATGATAGAGTGAGGAGGTCCTGGTTCTTCGATGATAGAGGAGTAGGTAATACCCTCCATATCTTCCGAAGCTCGAGAGATTTCAAACTCCGGCTCTCCAGGTGGGCTAAAGACTACATATCCTCTGTGATAATCTATCAGCGCATGCTGCTTACTTAGCCAGTCCATTCCTAGGACTACATCATAGTTAGGTAAGGGCATCACAAGTAAGGGTGCTAAGAATTTGTGTTCTGAGATAGTTATAGGGCAGTTACAGGTCTCAATGATGGGTATGGGTCCACCACCAGTCATACCTCTACATATCTTCTTGCTAAATCCCGTAATTAGGTGGTGTACAGAGATAAATTTTGTTGCTATAAAACTGTGTGATGCACCCGAATCAAATAATGCTAAAGCAGGATGTGAATGCACATAAATAGAACATGTGATGACATCAGCGGTGGGTTCCTGCTCTGGCTCTTGCTTATTTGCTGTTAGGGCAAAAGCTTGCCCAGTCTTCTATTGGTGTTGTCCAAACTGTTGTTGCTGAGTGGGTAGGGGAGCCTTCTGTGGTGTTGTTCCGGTCCGGTTGAATGCCGTGGGGCAGTCCTTCACTTGGTGGGTGGCAGACCCACAAACTAAGCAGTGTCCTAGCCTTTTCCTACAGATGTTCGCCTGATGTCCTGGCCTCTTGCAAAAATTGCAGACAAGAATCTGCTTCTGAGGCGCTCTGTCATTGGTCCTCGCCTGATGGTGCTGCTGCTGGTGGTGATGAGGCCTGTTGTTATTGTTGTGGTTGGGCCTCTTCTGGTTACTCTGAAAGTTGCTAGTTCCAGAATACTCCTTCTTTGAACGAGCAGGCTGACTCTACTCTATATCCTGAGCTCGTATTAGGATCCTCTCGTATGTCTTGGCGCCGCCTGCGATAACATGGGTGCGAATCTCTTCCCTCAGTCCATACATGAATCTTTCAGCACGATCGGCGGGGTCAGCAACCAAGTTCTTGGCAAAGCGACTAAGTTGACCAAACTCTGCCGCATATTCACCAACCGTCATGTTCCCTTGCTTCAGATTCTGGAATTGTCTTTCCATCTCCCGTAACTCTGATGTTAGGAAGAACTTTTCGCAAAACAACCTCTTGAAGGTATTCCAGTCAAGCTGCCTGTCCTAGAGTCGGGGTTCATTCCGATACCAGGTGCTTGCTACATCTAGCAGTTGGAGTCCCACAGCTTCAACTTGGAGGTCATCAGGAAGTCGGGCGACACTGAGGAGATGTTCCATGCTGTCGAGCCATTCGTCAGCATAGATAATTCCCTCGGTTCCCTTGAAGGGTCGAGGGCCCAACTTCTTGAATTTCTCAATATCTCCGACTTTAGCAGGCCTTGGTTCCGATTGTGCTGCTTCTCCTCTCTCGAGGGCAGCCATAGCCACGTTGTGGGCATTCTCCATGCCTTCTCTCATAATCGCAGTCTGTTCACGATGAGCTTCAGCTTGGACTCTCTGGGCCTCAAGTACTCCTCGTAACAGGCCTACGAGGTCGGTGGGGTCCGCGGGCACTGGTGGGGCAGCTGGATCGGGCACTACCGTAGGGGCTTGCTGTTCAGTCCGAAAAGATGTAGGATCTGTCACTTGGGTAGTAGTGTAAAATCTACGGAGTGCTGGTGCATTATGGGGACGATCGGTCAGCTACCGAGGTGTAGGATCCGGACTTGATTGAGGAGGTAGGGTGTGATCAGGTGATGACAACCCATCGCCAGCAGTGTTGGTCTTGTCTGTGGCCATACGCTGGAAGGTTTAGGATTGCAAAACATAAGCAAGGTAGCCTACCAGTCTATAACAAATAAAAATATTTATTTATAATATATTTCGGTCCTATGTTGTGACAAATTAATGTTCTAATTGTTTCTAGATATGTTTATCTAAGTTGTTGATCGGACCTGCATTGGCCACCACTAAAAACATGTCACGACCCGGTCCCAAATTGTTGGGTCGAATCAGATCATGCCCAGCCTGCACCGTTGTGAGACGACGGCAGTAAGCTGTATCCACTTGCAGGTAATCTCAACAACATGTTATATTTGTCATAACTTCTAAAATTACGAATATTAAAAACTTTGTCCAACAGAAAGATACATCTGATACATCTAATAATATAAATCTGAAATAAACTGTCTTAAATTCAAACATAATAACTAGAAAAGAAATGTCATCATCTAGAAAGTTGGCTCATCAGTCCCGAGATCAGTATCCTCCGATTGGAACTCTGGCAGCACAGCTGGGTAAAGCTCAGGATCGTAATAGCTATTAATCAATAGCTCAGCTTCATCAATGGGACCTATTGGGGATGGGGGATCTAGTCAGAAAAGGAGCAAAGTACAATTATAAAAATCTAACAATTCAAATAATAGTGGATTAATTGCAATCTTAACAGTTTAAAATATTTGAATAATATTTTCCATGTAATTTTCCAACAATTGAAAATAATGTGATTTTGAATAGGTAATGTATATGACCGGCTTGGATTGTACAATAGTATCCTAGCGATACGATACGGCTTATCCCCGTGTGTAAGAGGGGTAAGCTCGCACAATTATGCAATATGAAGGTATTGGTCATAAAACACTACACTACTCCCTCAATATTCCACAATCAATAACAGTCAATACTCTAGGAGAGAGTTCCGTATAGCAATGTGGTTTAAGCATGCAAATTAATAATTACTAATTAAATTGCCAAATAAACATAACCGTACTTGCCTTAGTTTATGACTGGATTGGGAGTCGGTACCGAAAAAGTCAAACTTGTCCTCGAAATCCTACAGTTGAGAAGTTCTGACTTAGAACCATCATCATTGAATCATATCTAGGTGTGCTAGTTACAATCTCTAAATTTAATCCTAGTCAAGTTTTATGTTATCATAACACGTTTATCGATGCGATTTAAAATCATTAATTTAACGAAATAAAAGTCAAGTTAACATTTATTGGGAAAATTTGCATTTTTCGATTATTTGGCAAAACTTTGTATTTTTGTAATATATCTAAAACTAGGTTTTTCTTTAAATTAGAAAAACGTGAATTTGTTTAAATAATACAACCTTATATTTTATTATTAACTAAATGTAGAAAATTATTTAATTTTCTATATAAAATAAATATTCAATTTATTATTCTACGCGTTTATCGATAACTAACGAAACCAGAAAAACCAAAAAGAAACCAAAACTATACTATACAATTACAAAACCACAGAGAAAGAAATAAAGACTGGGCTTATGCCCTTACAACACTTTACATAAATTAAATGAATTAAAGTAATTAAATTTCTGGTGAACTCTGAACGCCGGGAAGCGGTCCATTCAGCAGGCCGAGGCCCTGCACCTAAAATACTATTGGCCAGTAACACGTTCTAAAATAATAATTTAAGTTAACTTATAAAAATATGGTAAGTCTCAGACTTGGTCCAAAGTGTCATGTTGTATTCTAGCTTATGCCTCAACGTCCGAAAATTTCGGTTTCATTTGCATTTCGTTAGGGCCCATGGACCGATATGGTCGTCGTCCGAAACGATAATTGAAAACCAAACAACAAAACCGATTGGAAATCCTTTTAATAAATCTTTTGCAAAGGCCATTTTTGAAATAATATTTTAAAATCACTAAGGAAAAATTGGGCAGCATCTCCTCTGTAACTGGGATAACCCAATAATGGAAAGATAACAACCAACACCAAAATATTCCAAACCACACAAAATAATCCCAAATCAGAGATACCAAATATCCAATCTAAATATAGATTTTTATTCCAAAACCAAAATCAATAATCACAGCACATAGAACTCTTTCCGAAAATAAAATTCGGAAAACCGAAAACACAGAACCATTCTAAGAAGATGGTCACAGAATGATTCCGAAAGGTCACATAATGATTCTGAAAGGTGGTCGGGAAAATCCGAAACCACAATCGCAATGAATCGATCCGATTCTCATAGCGGGATTGGGGACCATGTCATCATCGACACTATGGGAGGAACATAGGGACACGAAAATATACCTCGGGTGCTCGGCTAGAGCTCTCAGATGTAAATAGGAGAAAAATGAATTTCGCGGTCTCGGGAAAAACTCCAGAATACGCGAACAGCAAAGATCGACCACGGGAACAGCGGATCTGGAAAACCCGCGGGGTCACCGAAAGGCCGCGGGTCGGGAACGGCAGCGGGGAGACGCTGGGCCGGGGCATGGGGCGCACGAAGGGGGCGGTCGGCCGACGGGATCGGGGCAGCAGCGACGGAAGGCTGCTCGGGCGGCGCGCGCCGGGCACGGACGAAGGGGTTCGGTGGCCGGGCGGTCGGCCTGGGGCCGCGGGGAGGCTGGCGCATCGGGGAAAGGCGGATCGGGGGTCACCGGGTCGATTTCGGCGCTGGAGCTCGGCTACTGAAATGACCCGCTCCGCCCTAGCGGAACGTCGATTCAAACGGCAAGTACAACGACTCAAACGAGCCGTCGACTCGAAGAGTTGGCATCGACCCGATGAAGAATCGATGCAAGACTCACATTAGCCCACCGAAGATGAATCCAGACTTAGACTTTCAAAGGCGCGCTCGAAGTATCGCTCAGTCGATGCGAACATCGCTAAGGTGGGTGGCTCCGATGAACCCGTCTTTGCTTAGCCTAAACACATAACAATACGGACACTATTGCTAGAATCGCTAGGCGATAACACCGTGCATGCAAATAAATGACTCAACGCACCTAGTTAAGGGAATAATCCCATTTTGTATTCTTGTTTAGAACATGAAAAAGAACTCAAAAAATATATGGACTCTCTAGCACCGCACTCTACGCTCGTGCTATGGCACAAGCTTACATTCAAGTTTTCTATGCGTTCAACAATGAAATAATGAATGGTTTACAACAATAAAACGGAAGACTATCGACATAGTCGTTCCAAGTAGAATATAGCAACATTAGAAGACTTTGGGACCGATGGGTCGCCAAGGCGACTCCCGCACGGGGAGTTGCATAATGTATGAATGAATGAATAAATCAACGAATGAATGAATGAACATGAGAATGAATGAATATGTGAATGAATTAATGAACGAACAAATAAAAGAAAGAATGAATAAGATAAGAAAGAAAGGAATGGTTAGCGACAGGTATGACGGGAACTTGCATCGGGGCTCGCTACTCGCGCTGTACGGACGCCGCCGCCAACCTGGTCGATAACGTATTATGGCTAAGGGTTAGCCTATGGCTCAGAGACAGTCGTTAAGTTAAAATGACAAGTCAATACGAAATAGTTGTGTACAATCCCATCGTATACGGGATGTAGGAAGAATAAGGGATTCCGCGGCACGATCAAAGGGAGGATCGTGGCCGGCCTAGGCGGAATCATGGCTTACGGGCTGCTTGGGTGTGGGCTCGAACATTCCAAGTAGACGTAAGAGCAGGGTATTTCAAAAGACTATCAAGGTGTACCAGCCATCACGCTATGATAGGTGAGAATGCCAAATGAGAATATGTCCAAATTGACTTGTGGTACCAACGACCGGTGCATATAGATTAAGTAAACTTTGCTGGTGGCAATCCACGTGCAAGTCCTTGCATTGAAACAAAGTTGTCTAAGTTAACTGATCAAAGCGCCTTCTGAATAGGCTTGAATATAACACACCAAATGATCGAGAGCACTTCGTGCAAATGAGTTAGAAAATATGCCTATGACGTGCTAGAACCTGAGGCAGGGACACGCCCTTGACACTGAATGTTTACGCAAACAACATTAAGTTGTTACGTATGAATTGTTGACTAACTTGGTTTACTCTGGATAGGGAAGGCCGGACGGTAAGTATGGGTAAGTCGTGCATGTATTTCCATACAACACATTGAAATCGGTAACACGAGATAGGTCATAAAATATGCCATGAAACTGACCCTAAGGAAGATTAGCAAGACAATGAATGATAGATGGTGCACAAAAGTAAATAGAACGTGTTTGGTAATGATAGCATTGTGGACGAGCTAGCCTTCCCACCAGTGCATAACAATGTACTGATAACCCCACAGTTTGCTTGCATGACGCAGGAGATGTCGTCGGGTGCGAAGCTTCCCTCGAACGTGCTAAGGCACGGAGCTAACTCTGGAGCCTTGGAGCGTTGCAAGGAGTTGAAGCACCATATACAGGACATAATGTATCGGAACATCGCCATGAATCATTCCATCTTGTAAGCCACTTGGCACGCCTTTTATGTTTAAGAAAGAGAGAGCTTGAGCGACTTGTAATCTCGGCCTAGCGCCGCTTGTAAACTTCTTGAATGTCAATAAAGAGTTTGAATTTGCTTCAATTTGTGTTCATTTACTTTCTGCTACAAATGGGGACACTCTGTGCGACTCTGTGGCCTAGCTCAAATCGGCCGTTTCTGGACTTAGTCTTGCACGGGTACAATCTAGGCCCGTGCGGCATCACGCCTTAGCGAGGACAATCGCTCCTACGTGAGCGGGGCATGACAGCTAGGGCTGGGATTTTGGGAAATATTGGGGAGTGGATGAAGAGAATGAAGAGGAGGAGGAGTTTTATAGAGAAGGGTTTGGGGGTTACGAGAAGAGAGAGGGTCTCGGATGTTCGGGAACGAAAACGATCGGCCAAGAGACGTTTAAGAAGAAGAAGAGTGAGGGTTACGGGTTAGAGAGAGAAAGTGAGCTGAGAGTAGTTATTAGGAAATAGTTGCATAAAATTTTTGTTTTATAATATATATGTTTCTCTTAGAAAATTTGAAACTCGTATGTATAATTCCTAAAAATAATTTAAAAATAGATTTGGACTCGAAAATGGGTTCGGGACTGGGCCAGACAACAAAAATCTAATTTATTCATTTTTGTAAAAAAAAATTTTAATCTAACTATAATAAATAATAATAATAAACACTAAATTAATTAATTAAAATTATGGGTTTTACACCAACCGAGCTTGGTCGTGGCCCAGCCCGGACCGGTTCAACTAGCGGGCCGGGCCTGGCTCGGCCCGGTTTAAATGCAGCGGACCCAGTCCGGCCCAGTGACCCGGTCTGGGTAGGGCTGGGCCGGTCCGGGCCGGGTCGTGTGCGGGCTTGAGCGGGCCAGGTTCGGGCCGGTCCAGCGGGCCGGTCCGGTTTAAGTTGGTTTTTTCACTTTTTTTCTTTTTGTTGGATTTTCACATTTCTTTTTAACTTTTATATTCTTTTAATTTATTTTATTTTAATCTTTTTAACTTTCTTTTTTAATTAAATTTTGTTTTATTTTTCCCTCCTCTTTTATCCGGGCTTGGGACCGGCAAGACAAGCTTTACTTGTCATAGGCAGAGTTAAAAAATTTTATTTTTAAGTTTTTGTGTTTTAAATTTTTAAAATTTTTAAGTTTTTTTTAAGTTGTACTTTTAAATTTATATGTTAAGTTTTAAAGTTAAATTTAAAGTTTGTTTTTTTAAGTTTAAAGTTTTAAAGTTTTTTTTTTAAAGTTTAAAGTATTTTTTGAAAGTTTTTTAAGTTTAAAGTTTAAAGTTTATGTTCTAAGTTTAAGTTTAAAGTACTTTTAAAATATTTTTAAGTTTTTAATAAAGTTTTTAAATTTTGTTAAAGTTTTAAAGTTTTTAAAGTTTAAAAGTTTTTAGAGTTTTTTTTTAAAGTTTAAAGTTTTTAAAGTTTTAATTTTTTTTTTAAAGTTTGAAAGTTTGAAAGTTTTTAAAGTTTTTAAAGTTTTTGGAGGGTCATACCTTAGACTTGAGTCATTCTTCTTGCTCCTCCTCCTCGGTTGCAGAAGCTTCACCCAATCCAAGCGATCCGAGGTCCAGCTCATTGATGTCATAAGCTTCATCCCTCTTGTTTTGGGTTCTTTTTTCTGCTAAATCCAATCTTGAACGCAAACACAAGCCTCCAAGATATCCGGCTTCAACCGGCTCCTCTTTAGGCTCAACATCCTTGATCCCGCACTAAAACAAGACTCCGCTGCTACCGTGGACACCGACACCATTAGTAGATCACGTGCAATTATAGAAAGTATAGGAAATCTTTTGTCGTGTTTTTTCCACCATTCTAAAATGGTGAAGTGATTTGAAGATTCTTCTTCTTCTTCATAAGAACTTAAATACAAAGACAACTCTTGAGTGGGTTGGGAAGATTGTCTCTGTTTCTTCCTTCTTAATAAACGACTGGCGTGGTCCACTATGCCAGAGCTACTACTTGTACCAACTTGAGTGGGTCGGGTCGGCACAACATTATCTTCATAAAGTAGTACTAATCTTTCTAAAGCTACCTTTACTTCTAGTTTCAATTCCATAAGATTAAGTTCTATATTATCTGCATAGCCATCTAACAAAACTTCTACACCCTCTAATTTGATGGTAGGATCAAAAATGGCAGACAAACAATATAAAAGAGGTACATCACCCCAATATTTAGTAAATTTAGCTTCCATTCTCTTGACAACATAGTCAAAATTTAGACCATTTCTATATTTAGAAAACAAGTAAGACATGTTACAAAGTTCTCGTAAAGCTAAACAAGAAGTAGGATAATATACACCAGAAAGAGTGCATGTAGCCTTGTAAAAAGTTTCCAAAAATTCACATATAGAAGTAGCAACTACCCAATCATCTTCAGTTACTAGATATTCAAAATTATGATCCATGTTACAAAAATATGTAATAGCATCCTTAAACGGAAGTGCGGATTTCAACATTAAATATGTCAAATTTTATCTATGTGGAACATCCTGAACAAATCTTCTAAAATGAATGCTAAAATGTGTACATGTGTTTTTAAAAGCTTGTTGTCTACTTGGAGACGTGTTCAAGCTGTGTAAACAATTTCTGAGAGTCTCTAAATATGTACTAAAAAATTCAAGATATTCTTTTACAACTAAGTTAATAATATGGCAAGCATACCTAATATGCAATAATCTACCTTCCAAAATAGGTTGAAATAGTAAAGACAATGAATTTATAGCAGCGGTATTATTACTAGCATTATCAAAAGATACAGATTGAATCTTATTGTGAATATCAAAGTCACGCAAGTGTTTTGAAATACAAGTTGCAATTGCGGAGCCCGTGTGTGAAAATTCTAAAGTTTTTAAACAGACGATGCGCTTTTGCAACATCCACAATGAATCTATATAGTGTGCCGTGATACAAATATAAGCATAATTTTGTTTACTTGTCCAGACATCAGAAGTAATAGCTAGTTTATTAGCATGCGAAAACGTTTCTTTTAAAGCAAGTCTCATTTCTTTAAAGAGTCTAATAGCCTCTTTTCTAGCAGCGCCTCTAGTAACTTTATTAAAACAGGGATTTAAAGCAATTGTGGCATAATCATATAAAGATTCACTTTTACCCAAAGTGAATGGAAGTTCATCAACAATAATATATTTAGTAAATTCAGTTTTATGACAGGCAGCTGAATAGGAAAACATACCCACCGAAGAAGCCGCAGTGCCTCCAAAACTTATATGAGTTTGGGTCGCCGGAATTGAGCTTAGACCGTAGCAAGTATCGTAGTGTCTTGAGAGTGTGCTCGTGCCACCTCCCCTCTTCCATTTGTATATACGGGAACATTTCTTGTATTGGGCCCCGTACGGAACTGCTTCACCTTTTTGATCTAAAATAAGTGAGCCATCAGGTTTAGTTTCATTAAGAAGAATAAAAAATTCCCAAACTTTTGCTTTTTGCTTTCTCTTTACAACATTTGGTACATTGCTACCAATTTCAGGAGGGGAACCAACTAAATCGTCAGGAATAAGATTTTCCTCAAAAAAAGAATTGTAAATTTTAAAAGCATCATTAGCTTGGTTTGAACCTTGTCCAGCCATTTTAAAAAGACAAATAAAAATATATAAAGGATTATAAAGATGGAGGAGGATACCGGAAAAATAATAATAAAAAATTTGTTTTTTTTGCAAAAAACTAGAGAGATGGAGGAAAGAAAACTATTTCGTAAATGTAAATTAAAAAAATAAACAATTAGAAAAAGGAAGTCGTAGATCGCTGAAATTGCTTGATCGGAAAGTCGTAGATCGTCGAAATTTAGAGCACAACTTTCTTGAAATCTTCTTGTGATTTGGATTTTTTTTGAGAAGGATTGAATTGTTTGTGTTTGAAATGGAAGTTTTATGGCAAATTTATAGGATTTTTTGGAAGCCAAATGACCCCCCATACCCTCAAAATAGAGTTGTTGTAAAGGGTTTTTGGTTATTTTGGTCAAAAAGACCAAAATACCCCTATAACGGTCATAAAATGGTCACAAAATGGGGGTATTTTGGTAAAAGGGGCACAATTATTCAAAAAAAATTGCAAAATTTGGTTCAGCCGGCCGGACCGGGCCGGGCCGGGCCGGGCTTGGGCTTGGGCGGGTGAACCCAGCCCGGACCGAATTTACAAATGGGCGGGCTCGGGCCGGGCTAGGAGCGGGCTTTGGCGGGCCGGGTTTGCTGCCGGCTCGGGCGGGTTCAGGGCTAACCGGCCCATGTAACACCCTGAATAATAGCTATTCATCTCTTCCGTAAAAGGATATACTTTCTTTTTTTTCTTTTCTTTTTCGTGATAAAAAAAACGTAAAAAAATAGCGTACCAATAAAAAAAAGACTTGTGGCTTGTGCACTATTCGTGTGCTCGTGCAAGTCGTCTTTTCTCCCTCATGTTCATGTTCTGTCGTATTCTTTCTCTCATGTTGTTGGATTGTATCTCGTTTCTGGTTGAGCATTCAAAAGATGGTGAGACTGGTGTTGGTAATTTACTTCCACATCGGGTAGGAGGTGGGATCATAAGGTGTAGATAATTGGAATTTATTCAGGCCTTACATGAGAATTCTCTTTCAAGGCATATGTGCACAATTCAATATCGTACTTCATGGGCCAACTCCGGTCCATGTCACACCACGTTCCTAACATCTGCTATCAGAGCTCCATCAGACAAAGCTGCTGGAGATTAGAAACGACTGGATCGGAATGTCGTTGGATTCATCCACCAATGGCTAGACGACTCGGTGTTTCACCACATGTCCATGGAGAGTTCGGCAAAAACATTATGAAAAAAGTTGTATTCGTAGTACGAAAGGAAGATGGCTAGCAACAAGGCATTTCTTATTCGCGAACTCGTTTATGCCTCGGTGGCACAACATTTGAATTAGGTTCAGGGTATTATCAATCAGCTGTCTGCGATGAAGATGATGATTGCTGATGAGCTTCAGGTCCTACTGCTTTTGAGTTTTCTGCCGAAAAGTTGGGAGACGTTGGTGGTGTCAGTGGACAACTCCGCACCGTATGGAGTTGTCACGATGGAGGCAGTCAAAAGTAGCTTGTTAAATGAGGAGATCTGACGCAAGCAAGTTGAATCGTGGCATGAGTCCGCTCTGGTGGCTTTCTATGGAAAGGAAAGACTCAAATCACAAACGAGGACATAGAGGAGTTCTCGGGATCTTACGACTGTGGACTGCAAGGAAGCATGCTATCACTGTGACGAAAGGGGTCATATCAAAAGGAATAACGTGAAGCTCAAAGCTGAGAAGGCCAAAGGCAAGGGCGGTTATGAGGATCTCACAACAATAAGAGATCATCATCGCAACGACCGACACAGAGGAACCTTGTGGCATGTAGCATGACGACGACTGGGTCATGGACACGAGGATGTCATATCACGCCATTCCGTAGAAGAGGACCTTTATATCATACCGTGATGGCAGACTTGGACTTATGAAGATGGGCGACAAGGGAACGACTGCAGTTGTAGGCATCAATGATGTGCGCACTTGATGATGAAGTTAGGTGAGAAGCCTCATGGGTGTGGGACACGTATCGTGTAACACCCAGTTTTTCCAAATGAGGGTATTTTGGTCATTTTCAAAATTTTAGAATTTAATTTGAATTATTATTATTATTATTATTATAATTATTGTGATTTTTGAGTAATTTTTTTAGAATAATTGTTTTTGGTGTTTTAGAGACCTTGACTTAAGTTGACCTTGTAGACTAACCTAGTGGCTAACCTATGTCTTGACTAAGAGATTAGGATTTGAGAACCTAGGTAGACTTAAGTTCATGAGGATGAACTCATTGGGATTAATTTGGTGAAATTAGGAATTAGTTTGGTCTAAGAATGGCTTGTGAAGTCACAAGTCAAAACCATGACTTAAACTAATTAGGACTCAACCAACTAGCCAAAACCCTAGATCTAAACCCTATGGCCAGCCACATGACAGCCCCCCCTCTATAAATACTCTCCTAGGGATTATGGCTAGCCTCTCTCTTAGGGTTCATCAAGTTTTTAGAAAAGGGGTAAGTTCCATCTTCACAAATTCATAGTAAATCCAAATTAAGTCCTTTTTCCTTCAAACAAATTCCTATAGGCTCTAAATATTGTGCTCTTGCTGTTGGGATTGAGTTTTGACAGGGAGCAAACAATTTGGAGAGTTTTGGGTGCTTTGAAGGATCCTCTTCTTTGGAGATTTTTGGAGCTTTTTGGAGCTTTGGACACCTATAGGTATAATCTCTATTAATGCTCCTAAAATCCTGTAAAAATCATTTTTAGGGTCCCCTAGCCCTCACCCAACTGTAGGGAAGACCAACCCTAAGTTTTGGTCTCGTTTCGTGTCCGAATCGGACACGTATCAGAGACCAGTCTAGGTACTCGACGAAATGTCCCAAAGGACTGTTCGATCGAGTTTTCCTATTCTATTTGAATGGAAAGCTAGATCTAGGTGTCGTCTAGGGTTCCTTTGTGTCGTGTGCTATTGTTCGTGTCCTGTTGTGTCGTGGGGAACACGGGACACGCGTGTGCGGGCGTACGCGCGTGGCACTGTAGCTCCCCTGCTACTCGGGGGCTACTGCACGCTGGACACGCGACGCCGACACTAAAAAATTGGTATGGTGATAGGTTTCATGACTGACATGAGGCTCGCCAAGTTTCACGAGTCCTCGTGTCGTGTCGGACACGATTTTCAGTGTGCACGGGGAATGGCTGTGTGCGTGCGTGTGCAGTGTGTGTTTGGTTGTGTTAAATCGTATTTAAATGATTTTTAATGTTGTTTAATGATTAAATAGATCTTAAATATCTTGTTTAGATCTCTGTTACACTAAGTGACACATTTGTTTAGGTTTTTGGATGATGTTTGGGTTCGAAATTGTGTAGAACAGTGAAGTGAGTCTCTGATACCTGATACTGTCTTTTCCCAGTTTTTTCCAACAGTTTAAATTCTTATTCCTGTATGTTTTCTCCATTTAAATTGAACCAATATGTCATGTAATATGTTAGATAGGTATTGGCATTCGAAATTGGCTTGGGGAATGTGTATGTAGAATATTCACAGTTGGGTTGTTTCAGCATGTGTGAACTTTGGGGGTTTCCTGTGTGAAGAGCAGGATTTAAGTTCCTAGTGTATGTTTTCCATTTGATAATTTCCATGTTACATTGTTCTTCAATGACTTAAATCCTAGTCTAATTGATTGTTGATTCATTCCACTATTTCTCTGATTTTGTTCACTCTTAACTGGAATTAATTTACTGTCCCTGTTTTGCTGTTTTTCCAGTTTTAGCAAATGAGTTTTAGCAGTCCTTAAACCTTCCTAACACAGTTAATTACATGTTTTTAAACCCCTTATGTGTTCACCTATCTATCACCTGCATGTATGAGGTCTTTGGGATCATTTTGATGTGGGATTGGATTCAAGAAATCTGAGTTTATTGGACAGTTAACCTGGGAATATTGAAACTGAGTTCTTGTCCACTGTTAGATATTAACCTGAGATTGTTATCTTAATGATTAGTTGTTCACTGTTAATTACCTGCTAAACTGAAATATGAGAATTCATAAGGAGCATGTTAATGTGATGTACAAATCTGAGTTTTACTTGATTGATTACCTGGGTGTTATGTGTAAACTGAGAATGGATTTAATATACATTATTGGACTGTTACCTAGGCATTCAAGAGTTCTATTACATGTGTTAACCTGTGATACCATGTTTAACTAACCTGAGTTTGTTAAATGACACTGTAAACTGATTTCCCCTCATTTTATTAGCAATGATGTTTCTACAAAACCTGGTTTTGAATGTTCACAAACCTGAGAAGGTTTTCACCATATTATTAGAGTGTTCACTGCTTCTTTCTTGACTGCAATGTGTTTTTCTTGAACCTGGTTTAGCTTGTGTATGGTTCTCTTTGAATTGAATTATTTCTCCTTTGGTATTGACTGATATGTAGGTTAACTAGTAACTGATATCTGAGTTGGGGATCTTATATATATGTTGGTTTGTTTCCTTCTTTTTGGGATTATTAAAAATCTGAAATGTTAATGTTTGGTGCAACTGATTTTTGAACTATTGATTCACATATCAATATGAGTTTTTCCTGTGGACTGCTATGTTGGTTACTGTCATTGCATCCTGGATTGTTGTGTTCCAGTTTTCGAAAACTGGGAAGTTTATGAAGTTAACAGTTTTGAATTCTCCTATGTTATGTTTATTTTCATTGACAGTGATTCCCTCTTATTTACATCTCAATTCCTGTTATGTATCAAACCTGAGAATGTATTTTCAAACTGGGATTTGATTTTATGCTCAACGTACCTATGTCTGTTTCTCACTGATTTTCTCCCTATTGACACCCTCTAGCCTAACACTCTATACACACATGTTTTATTTCTGTCATTGTTCTCTCTTGACACACACCAATGTTCTTGTCACACACCATCTAACAACACACACACTCTTCATTTTAATTCCTGCATATTTCCTGTGCACATGACACACACAACTCTTAATATGTTCACTGTCACATGATCATACCTGTACACCCTGATTATTAGCCTATTTTCCCTGCATGCTGGTTCACACACTTTGCACTGCATTTCCTGCTCTCACATACATTGTTTTTCTGCATAATTATAATTCCTGCATACATTGGCATGTTGCACACTCCCACCACTGTCCTCTTCTTCATTTACTTGATTTTCCTGCATACATATCCTTATAGACAAGTATACACATGTTTCCTTTTCTTCACTGATTGTACTGCTCTAACACAGACACACACATACACAGTGCTTCCCTTCACTGCTATTGTTCCTGCACATATTTCCTCCTCACTGTCTTGCTTTCCTGTACACTGTTGGTACAGCCACACACAAACACACACATGTATTCCTATCTTCCTTTTCCTGCCTCTAGTTCAGTCTATATATATGTATTTATATATATGTAAGCTAGTTTAGGCTTTGAGACATATATGTTCCTATATGTATGAGTGTGTGTATATATATATATATATATATATATATATATATATATATATATATATATATATATATATATATATATATATATATATATTCCTATGCTAGTCTAATGCTTAGCCTAGGGTCTTTAGGATGTGTAAAATGTGTAGACTAATGAATGTGCATATTTTGTGTAGTGTGATGTATATTGTGGTATACTTAGACTTCTATATATATTGGTATAGAGAGTGATAGGTTTAAATACAGGAATTTACTTGTTTAGACTAATATAGACTAGTGTAGCCTAAGGTAGACTAGTTTAGACTTAATTAGACATGGTTGACCTAGTTTGACTTCTAGGGCTGACCAAAGTTGACCAAGAGTTGACTTTGGCCTAGATTGACTTAGAATCATGTAGAATGCATAGTAGGACTCCATTTCACTATTCTGGACTTGTTGTGACTTGTGCTGTTCTGTTTAGGAGCCAGACACCACTCCTTGGACAGTACGATTCATATCGGACACTCAGATACAGGCGAGTACATTCTCTGATCATTTTATATCCTGCTTAGAATTATTTCCTGCAGTAGATTACTTTACTTGTACTGTCACGACGGTCACACGGATTGGTACTATATGGATCCTTTCTTGAGATGTTATCCTTAGGGAGCATCGGTTACTACGTGTTCTGTGCGTTTCACTTACATGGCGTATCACTATGCTCTTGGTTCACTTGATTACTTGTGACATGTACCCTCATGATCACAGAGTCTCTTGAATCCTACACAGTTGGGTAACCCCCAGACTTCCCATTTATGGGACATCCATGTATCCCCCTTCGCGGGCCTTGCATGGAATCATATAACATAACCTGGCTGGATCCTTGTGTATTGATTGGGGGTACGGGGGAGTAGAAGTGGACATGTAAATAATACACCAGTAGTTTCTTCATTGAATCATTCCGTAGTGTCTTCATTGAATCATCCCAGGCCATTTACATGTTCATGTTGTACTCTGACTCACTAGTCACTGCTAGTTCTCTATGTATAGTAGATATTTCTATTACAGTTCTCTCTCTGTTTTTATACTGCACTTCTTTCAGTACTTGTATCTTACTTTACTGCATGTTCATATTTTCTAACCTGCTATAAATTGTTGAGATGTACTGTGCTCGCTCCTGTCCTGACTGGACCTGTTGAAAATATTACAGAGGACGAGGAGGAGGCCTGGGAGGATACCTTCTTCGGATAGCTCTAGCTGAGGACTTCACCCTACTGCCTAGACTAGTTTAGTTAGGCCTTATCTTATTTTCATGTTGTCTTGAGTCTGTTTAGCTAGTCTTTACTTCTGTTCAGAGATGTTGAGTTGTATATATTCTTTCTTTCAGCAGCTGAGATATGTACTCTGGATATTTGCTGGGATATTATCCTAGACTTTTCTATATTCAGTATTTCCTTGAGTTCTATATCATATCGTGTTTTCTTCCTCCTTAGTTGTGATTGAGTTCATTTACTGCTTAATATTATATTACTAGATGTATGTTGACCTAGGACAGCGTTCTACCGTCGACACTGCGGTGTAGGCTGGGCGTTGTGACGTTCTCGTACCCTCACAGTGGGTGCGGGTCGTGACATATCGTATTTGCGCTACAACTTGGTTTCGCTTGAGAGGCTAGCAGATGATGGTTGTCGTAGTTTGTTTTGGGATAAAGATTGGATGCTTGTGAAAGGTTCCCAACAGCTAGCTCTAGGAGATTTGTGTTATGACATGTACAGGCTCAAGCTGCTGAGTTGTACAAGCATGTCGTATACACCCGATAGAGGCTCGAGGGGTGTTCGACAGGGAGTTGGATCGTTGAGAACTTGCTGAGGAGGGTCTACGAGATGTTTTGAGGGATACAGAGGACTCGGTTCATCGAGACAAAGTGACGAATGGTGATGGATCAAAGATTGAGGGTCAGTTTGTCGGTCCCACGACAATTAGTCGGTCTTCAAGTGGGGGTTTCTCTACGGATCTAATTTTAGCGATGGATGATTTGCCAAATCTTTACAGAGCAACATTGGTCTCAGCAGTTTGAAGCCAGGAAGGATATCAAGGTTTACAGCAAACTCAATCATAGACAGGTGCATCATCGTTTACACAGTTTAGGGAGAGCTGTGGGTCATCGACAGCATGCACATTGCATGATGTTCTGCTCGAGGATGCATATGTACGGGGGAGCTTCAGTATCGGACACGAAGGTGGGTAGGTTCAGAAATTCAAATATCAGGAGGACCGCACTATCCGCTTGGTTGGGCCAGCTAAGGTTGAAGAAGCTCGACAAAATGGCAGTACATTCCAATGGAAGACAGAAGTCGGGGACAGACAGTCGAGATTTACGATGAAGCTGATTGTCAGGGACTTCAATCTTGGCGATGTTATTGATGTCGCCATGATTATAGTATTGTAGGAGGTACTATGCATGGCAGCTAGCATCGGCGTGACCGTCGAGGAGTTGGAGACGAAGGAAGATGAAAAGCAGCTCTGGAGATCATAGATCAGTGGCATGGGGGAGTAGAAATTATGTCGCAAGACGACAAGCATGGAGTCCAGTTCAGGAGCCATGGAGTCAACACCCTCTCATCAGACTGGAGGGAAAGATTATTGGAGTCTAGTCTGGATTTAGTAACAACATATTTGTGAAATCCAAATCTGGCTAAATATTTGATTTGACTAGATTTGGATGTCTATATTATTGATGGGCTATTTTTGGTGCAATAGGATTCTTATCTTAGGGTTTCCTATCTAGGAAATCCTATTATGACCTAAAATAGGATTTTTCTCATAATATATATGGGGTGAGGGTGGAGGCACAAAGTTGATATTCAGGGTGCTTATAGGAGATCTAAGAGAAAGTCTACACTTTGCTCTTAGGGCTTCGTCATACAAAACAGAAGGAATGAGAAAATCTGATCGAGGAGCCGTCACCTTCGTTAAGGGAGATTAATACGGGTTGGTGAGTGATTTCATTATAATCTCTCTCGTTTCTTCTTAAGTGTGGTGCGAGGGTTGAGCCTATTAGGAAAAAGGGTTCAATATTAGTTTTTGTCAATCTTGTAATTTCATATCTGAGTTATATAGATTAAGATTTGTCCAAGTGACGTAGTCACCATCGTATAATTGTCTTTATCTGTGCTTGGTGGTGTTCGTTAGACGGAGGTTGGTTATTTCAGGTGGGTTGACCTAAGTTTCCGCTGCGACAATATCAAATACGATATAAGAGTGTTTGGCGTGTACGATTCCCAACAAGTAGTATCAGAGCCTATGATTACGGGGCTGGTTTGGGCAGCTCTAGTTTGTTTGAGACATATGGTGCTAAACATTCATGCGTATACATGAATATATAGGCTTTCTTTTCAAGGTGGAGTACTTAGGAGCATACGCAACTACACTAATTGAATTCAAAGATGGGTTTGACGTACCCAAGGTGGAGCAAGACGTTGTGATTGACACACAATGGTGGTACGGATGAACGTGTCGGTTTGGTTCTGTGGTCGAACGGATCGAGATGATAATATGTTGGATCTCCTGGGTACTCAGCTAGCAAGAATGAATAAACATAGCATGAGTGTTAAGATTGTTTGGCTGACAGAAACGAACAAAAAGGTAGTAGGGGTGCTAAGGTTGTTCGACTAGCGGGAACGGACAATTGTAGCAATGGTGCTGTCACGACCCGTACCCGTTTTTCGGGATACGAGTGCGTGTCCAAGCCAGCCTACGCCGCAGAGTCGGCGGTAGAACGGTGTCAAGCCCGTAATAAATAAATGCTCAAAATAAACTTTATTGTTCATTCACATTTTTAAATTGATTACAACATTTACAACATTTATATTTAAAGAAAGTATACGGTTCTTACAATTAATATAAATGATACCACATCTATCTAATTTTTAGGTTTCTGCCTGCTAGTACACCCGTATCTCCCCATGTTAAGTGAAGCCACAGCTAACCTGAAAAATGTTGGTTTCCAGTCAGGAGTGGAACAAGTACACAAACCGACGGCAATGCGAAAACATAATAGAATTCACAAGACATGAAAATAACATATGTAAAATAAAACTAGAAAGTAACTGATGTCATGGCATGTCTAGAAAGCAAGTAGGTAACTCTACAACAAGATGTATAGACTGAAGAAAAATATGTAACTAGGATGCCATGGCAAGTGGTGAAAATCAAGATGAAATAACTGGAATAAGAACTATCTACGTGTGTTGATATATCAATTTCGACGTGTGAACGGCTAGGAGGTAAATCCGGCACCCTGTACGTGTCGTGTGCAGCTGCTATTAGTCAAGTGTAGACATTTTGGGATGTAAAGGGGGTAGTTCACACGTCTACTAAGATACTTCCCCGTCTAGCGAGTACTCATGGAATCAAGTCGCAAGCATGGTAATCATGTAAAAGACAGTCACAAAGTATAAACAAATCCATGATACTAATCCGTGTGACAACGTGTCATCAAGCAAGAGAGCATATGTATAAACATGAAATGGAAACTACTATGAATCGAAAGCAATCAAAAAATGCACTTGCCTGAATCCTTCCACAAACTGTAGTCACAAGTCGAGAATGAGGGGATTATCGATCTAGAAGCTGTCAACCTAAAACATACATCGTACCACGAACCATGCACAAAAACCACAAGTCAATTCTAAGGTTCTAGTTCTAAATTCATGGAATAAGTGGCTAATGGGTTAACTAATCTTATAATAGTTAATTCTGGAATAAATTACTTAAAACCTAATTTAACCTATGTAGAAGCATGAATTTTTTTTAGCAAATATAGCTCCATGCGCCCAAGACAAGTGAAGCTCCATGAGCCCAGTCAGTGTAACTCTATGCGCCCACTGAATGAAGTCCCATGCGCCCAGTTCAAGTGCAACTCCATATGCCCAAGACTAGCTCCCCCGAAAGGAGGGCGCATAGCCTGAGACATGGCTATGCGCCTGTCACGACCCGCACCCTAGAGTAAGGACACAAGACGTGGGTACGTCCAGCCTACGCCGTAGTGTCGGCGGTAGAATGCTGTCCTAGGTCACAACATCTAACAGTTAAAGGTAATAAACAGTTATACTCCCCGAATGGGGGTGACATAACATAATATATCTCAATCATAGCTAAGGTAGAACATGATAAGATAGAATGATATAAAAGATGATATCCAGAACAGAAGAAATCACAGAGATACAAATCCAGAATTCTAACTGTCTAAATAAATACATATCCCAAAATCTCTGAAAACCATATACAGTAATCCAAGTAAGTAAAGATATACAGTAATCCAAGTAAGTAAAGACAATCCTAATCTAAGGGAGTGTCATCTACTGCTAGTGGATCCTGCTGCTGGTCCAAGTCCAGGCACTCATCTAAAGTAGCACCGTAGTAGGTAGGGCAGAACGCCTCAGCCTCGTCCTCTGTAAAATTTTCAACAGGTCCAGTCAGGACAGGAGTGAGCACAGTACATCTCAACAAATCATAGCAGGTCAGGATATATAATCATGCTAGAGAGTAAGATACAAGATACTGAAAGAATAACATAATAAAAAGAGAGAGACTGTAAATAAATAGCTACAGTATATAGAGAACTAACAGTGCTAGTGATTCAGAGCACATAATGGTTATGTAGACGGCACGATGTTGTACACGAGTAATCTACAGAGGTTGTATACGAGTAATCTACTGGATTGAATACATAACCACTTCTACTCTCCCGCCCCAATCAATACACAAGGATCTAGTTAAGTTATGTTATTGTACACGAAGGTCATGTGAATACATGATTATATGCGATTTCACACGTTTCGTACACGAATGTCACAAATACAAGGAGTACACGATGTTCACGATAAAGTACACGAACACGAATACCCGATGTATCCGCTAAGGGGATAACATCGTACAACAAGATCCATATAGTACTAATTCGTGTTTCCAACGTGTCATCATCATGTAAAATAATCTAAAGCAGGAAATATACTCCTAATGCAGGATATAAAATGATCAGAGAATGTACTCGCCTGTAACCTGAGAATCTGAAGAATATCTACTGTCCGAGGAGTGGTGTCTGTCTCCTATAGAACAGTACAAGTCACTATGAGTCTACAGTGATAATAAGATGCAAATCTATGCATTCTACATGAATCTAGGTCAATCTAGACCAAAGTCAACTCTTGGTCAACTCTGGTCAACCCTAGAAGTCAAACTAGGTCAACCAAGTCAAACCTAAGTCAAACAAGTCTATACTAGTCTAACTAGTCTATTCTAGGCCTAACAAGACTAAATAAGTCTAATCTAGGCTCACTAGGCAATACCATGCCTAGGAATCAAACCATAAACCACATGACCACATGACATTATCTATCTAAAATACTACACATATTGATATAGCTATATAATATAACATAGCCTACACATAACATATAGGTTACTATATGCATATCACATACACATGTATATCTAATATATATATTTAGTACACACACATTACATATATAGGATACACTATATATATATATATATATATATATATATATATATATATATATATATATATATATATATATATATATATATATATATACATACATATGTAAAGAGAGAGGGGGATACACATGTACTCAAGTGTGTGTGTGTCACATGAAAGATTACAAGAGTGTGAGTGTTAGGAATCATGGCAGTGGTGGTATGTGTGTGTAACATGTAGGAAACAGTAAGGAAAATGGGAAAACAGTGATCACATGAAACAACATCACATCAGTTCATTCCAGTTCAGTTAGAAGAGGAACAACTCAGATTTAAGCATTGAGAATCATTCAACAAAGTTTACATTAAGAAGGAATGAAGGAAATCAGTGAATTATTGAACCACATTCATTTCAGTTCAGTCAACCATGGGGAAACCAAATCAAAACCAACCACAGTTCTTCATATCAATACTCCCAGATTTATACATTGAAAAACCATTTAACAGTTCATTAAAAACTCAGATTTTGCAATTAGATTAAGTAAGAAGGAAAGAACCAATCTTAGTTTCAGGTATAGGAAACTGGAAATGTTGTCACATTGAAACAACATTCATTACAGCTCAGTTAATCTATAGTTCATTAAGAAGGGGTTAACCACAGGTACAGGAATTTAGTAATTCTCAGGTATTTAAGAATTAACCCATTATAATACAGTGATATAGGGACAGGAAAATCAGTGCACTACCTTAAGAAATCTGGAAATAAACTCAGGTTTAGGCATATAGTTCAATGACAGTTAATATATGAACTAATTGACAGTTCTATAGGAAAATCAAGACAGTTCTATACCATTCGAATCCAACACAAATGTTTAATCAAATGGCTAACTTCAAATCAGTAAAGAAGAACCAATAATCACTAAGGAAAGGAAATCAATGAACAATTCAAAACTATTTCAGTTTACAGGGAAAGGTCCAATGTAACAGTTAACAGCAATTTCGAAAACCAACCCATTTGTCAAAATCTCATTCTCACATTCAAAAGCCAAATCAAATTGAAATACTTCACTTTCCTATACTAACAAACATGTAGAAATAATTAGCAGTGCAAATATTACACAAAACTGGTAATTTAGAAAGTTAGGATTGGGGAAAAATCCAGTGTCAGACATGGTTTCAGTGTTCCTGCTATTTAACCCATTTTCGAACCCAAATCATATTAAAACCTAATCCAATCATGTAAACTGATCTAATATAGATTACACATCATTTATAGGATCAATTCAACAATTAAAAACACTATTTAAACATTTAAACTGAATCGAAACAGAAAACACATACACAGTGCACTGATACGCACAGTACACACCCTGTGCACGCACAAATGCGTGTCCAACACGACACGAGGGCTCGTGAAACCCTAGCAATCTCGTGTCAGTCATGGACACAACATGTGTGTCGAGTTTCGTGAGTCGAAGTGGCGTATGCACTGAGCAAACAGCCCCGAATAGTAGGGCATGGATCCTGCCAGCGCACGCGCGTGTGCGACTGCGTGTCCACGTGTCTGTGGGGACACGACGCGACACCAAACACGACTCAGAACACTAGAATCACATAAGTGAGGTAAAATCCTAACTTTCTATTCAAATACAATTCTAAGATCAGGTCAAATGACCTTTGAGACATTTCGTCAAATACCTATAAACATGGGTTGATACGTGTCCAATACGGACACGTAATGGACTCGGATTCTAGGGTTAGCTAGTCCTATAGCTAGGGTAGACCTAGGGCATCCTAGAAATGCAATAAAACAGTAATTTCATAGTGTATATTAGGAATTACCTATTGATGTGTAAGGGCTCAAAATCCCCAAATGAAAATGGTTCCTCAAGCCACCAAATTCCTTCAAATTGATTCTTCCCTGAAAATACTCAATACCAACAGCAAGTAGACTAATTTTAGAACCTAACGCAATTGATTTGGGGGAAAAAGGAGTTGAAATAGATTTTCTATGTATTAGGGAAGATGGAGACTCACCTCTTTCCAAACTTGCAAATAATTCCTAATGGAGGCTAGCCCTAATTTCTAGGAGGGATTAAATAGAGGGGGGTGACCTAAGGTGGCCGGCCAAGTGTGATTTGGGCTAGGGTTAGGGTTAGGGTTCCAATGGTGATCTATGGGCTTCCATGGGCCAAAATCACTAACCATGACTTGTGAAATCACAAGCCATTTCCTAATCAAATTAATTCCTAATTTCCCCAAAATAATTCTAATGAATTTGATGTCACTAACTTAGGTCAATCTAGGGTTACTTAACCTAACCAAGTAGTCATGACCTAGGTTAGCCTCTAGGACAGTCTTCTAAGTCAACATTAGTCAAAGTCTAGAATAGCACCAAAACAATTACACTAAAAATCACTAAAAATTCTAATAAATATAATTAATAATAATAATTCTAAAATAATTTCAAATTTTTAAAATGACCAAAATACCCTCAAGCTAGAAAAGTGGTAGTGACAAATCTACCCCCTTAAAATAATTTCGCCCTCGAAATTAAAGGCGAAACTAACTGCTGAGAAGGATAGAAAAGTATACCTCAAGGTCCAAAAAGATAGGGGTACCGCTCGCGCATCTCATCCTCCCGCTCCCAGGTAGACTCTCCTGGAGAATGATGCCTCCATGCGACGCGTACCAAGGGTATCACCTGGTTCCTCAGTACCTTCTTCCGGCGATCCAGAATCTCCATAGGCTGCTCTGGATAACTGAGAGTAGGTCCAACCTCAATCTCCGAATGATCGAGCACATGGCTAGGGTCAGCCACGTACCGTCTCAACTGTGATACGTGGAATACGTTGTGAACTCTCACTAGTACATGTGGCAAGTTTAGCATGTATGCCACGTCACCGACTCTCCCGCTGATAACGAAAGGGCCGATGAAGCGCGGGCTAAGCTTCCCACCTCCACCAAAACGTATCGTACCACGTGTCGGAGATATCCGTAGAAAAATCATGTCTCCAACCTAATCACAAGCAAGATCTCAAGTTACTAAAAAATCAAACACGATCAATCAAACAAAACAAAAAAATACAACCTACTTCTAATCCTATCTCTAAATCTGTACCTCAAACTCCAACGGCCTCCGGTGGCTATCGGCCCAGTGCCGATGTCTGTCCTGTACCATGCGAAGTCTGTCCCTGATGAGCTTCACCTTCTCGGCTGCATCAACAACCATCTCTGGTCCCAGTAAAGCTCGCTCACCAACATTATCCCAAGATAAGGGTGTACGACACCTACGCCCGTACAGAGCCTCAAACGGTGACATCTCAATGCTGGCCTGATAACTGTTGTTGTAAGCAAACTCCACCAAATGTAGATGATCCTTCCAGGAACCTCCAAAATCCACGACGCACATCTGCAGCATGTCCTCAAGGGTCTGAATAGTCCTTTCTGACTGTCCGTCCGTCTGGGGGTGGTATGCAGTACTAAACTTGAGCTGAGTGCCCAAACTAGTCTGCAGACTCCTCCAGAAATGGGAAGTAAAGCGACTATCCCGATCTGAGATAATGCTGATGGGAACTCCGTGAATCCTGACTATCTGCCTCATATACAACTCCGCGAGCCTCTCTGTAGACGTACCCACCTTGAATGGCAAGAAGTGGGCCGATTTGGTCAACATGTCAACGATGACCCAAATCGCGTCTTTCCCTCCTGGTGTACGCGACAACCCAGATACAAAATCCATGGTGATATGTTCCCACTTCCACTCTAGAATGGGCAACGACTGCAATAATCCTCCGGGCCTCTGCCTCTCTGCCTTGACCTGCTGACAGACCAAGCATCTAGCTACGAAGCGAGCTACCTTCCGCTTCATCCCGTACCACCAGACATGCTCTCGCAGATCCTTATACATCTTGTTGGCTCCAGGATGTATAGAGTACTGCGATCTGTGAGCCTCCTACATGATCTGCTCTCTGAGCTCCCCGCTAGGCACACATAACCTGGAACCGTGCCTCAGGGCACCATCCTCTGCAAGTAAAAAATCGTCATCCACCAACCCTGTACGAACCTGCTCTCGGATACACCGCAGAGCCACATCCTCAAACTGCGTCGCCTTGATCCTCTCCATCAAGTTCGACTGTATCTGAAGGCCCCATAACTGTATCTGTACCCCTGGCACAATCACCTCAATCCCAAGGCTCTCCAAGTCTGCAAGCAAGTGCCGATCCATAGTCAAACACATGGCTGTCGGATACCTACTCAAGGCATCGACAACCACGTTGGCCTTCCCCGGGTGATACTGAAGTGAGATGTCAAAGTCCTTCATCAACTCTAGCCATCTGTGCTGTCTCATGTTGAGCTCTTTCTGTGTAAACACATGCTTCAAGCTCTTGTGATCTGTGAAAATCTCCACCCTCTCGCCATACAGATAGTGCTTCCACAACTTCAAAGCAAAAATCACCGCTGCCAGCTCCAGGTCATGGGTAGGGTAGTTCTTCTCATGGAGATGTAATTGCCTGGAAGCATAGGCAATCACTTTCCCATGCTGCTGCAAGACACAACCCAGCCCCTTCCCTGAAGCATCACTATAAATAGTGAATCCACCCGATCCTGAAGGCAATGTCAGAATCGGAGCTGTCGTAAGCCGCTTCTCCAACTCATCAAAAGCTGCCTGACACTCCTCTGACCAAACAAACTCAGTATCCTTCCGGGTCAACCGAGTCAACGGCTCTGCAACCCGGGAGAAATCCTGCACAAATCTCCTATAATATCCTGCCAGCCCCAGGAAACTCCTGATCTCTGCCACTGAAGTCGGCGCTGTCCAAGCCTCAACTGCTGTGATCTTCTTTGGGTCCACTGAGATACCATCTCCAGTCACCACATGACCCAAGAAGTCTACTCTGTCTAGGAAGAACTCGCACTTCGAGAGCTTGTCGTACAATCTCTCCCTCCTGAGTGTCTCCAGCACCACTCTCAAGTGCTCCTCGTACTCCTCCCCTGTCTTGGAATACACCAGGATATCATCAATGAATACCACCACAAACTTGTCCAAGTACTGGTGGAATACCTTGTTCATAAGATTCATAAACACTGCTGGTGCATTGGTCAGCCCAAACGGCATAACAAAAAACTCAAACTGCCCGTACCGCGTCCTGAAAGCGGTCTTGGGAATATCCTCCCTCTACACCTTCACCTGGTGATAACCTGACCTCAAATCAATCTTGGAGAACACCCGAGCTCCGCTCAACTGATCAAAGAGATCATCGATCCGCGGCAGTGGATATCTGTTCTTAATCGTCAGGTTGTTAAGTGCCCTGTAGTCGATACACATCCGTACCGACCTATCCTTCTTGGGTACGAAAAGTACCGGTGCACCCCAAGGTAAAGATCTCGATCGGATGAACCCCTTGTCCTGCAGCTCATCCACCTGCTTCTTCAGCTCCACCAATTCACTATTGTTCACTCGATAGACATGCTGAGATATCGGTTCCGCGCCGGGAACCAAGTCTATCGAGAACTCTACATCCCTGTCCGGTGGAAGCCCTGTCAACTCCTCTGGAAATACGTCCATAAACTCTGCGATCAAGGGATGCGGAGCCACCTGCTCCTCAGCTGATGCTCCACAGAAGACTCCGCCGTCCTGCTTTGCCTGCCGCCGGGTGTACTCGAACTCTGGCTCTCCTGGCGCCCCAAACAAAACTCTACCCCCTCGACAATCAATGCGGGCGTGGTGTCTACTCAGCCAGTCCATACCTAATACAATGTCGTAGTTCGGTAGTGGCATGACGAGTAAACTCACTCCCAACTCTCGGCCTTCCAATATGACGCTCTGTCCTCTGCAAATATCACTCACGAGGATGACCCCGCCCCCGATCGTGATCTTGCAGGTCCTAGGCAATGGTTCAGAAACCAAACTGTGTCTAATAGCATACGATACTGACACAAAGCTGTGGAAAGCCCCAGAATCAAGGAGTGCAAATGCTGGAAGGGTGTCGAGAAGAACCGAACCTGCTATCAGCTCTCCGATGGTCTCTGCATCCTCAGCTGCCATGGCGAATGCTTGCCCCTGCTGTCCACCTCGTGCCTGCTGCTGGTATTGCTGGAACCTCTGCTGCTGGGTCTGCAGGACTGGTTCCCTCGACTGACCTGCTGGAGCCTTGGCTGCCCCAGCTCCTCCTGGTATCGGACGCATCGACGCCACTGGACAATCTCGCATCTGGTGATCCGCTGATCCACACATCAAGCATCTGCCAAGTCTCTTTCTACACTCCTCCCACTTGTGCCCAGCCTTCTTGTAGAAAGTACAACTAACAGCCTGCTGCCTGGGTGCCTGCTGCCCTCTCTGCTGCTGGTGCTGCACCTACTGAAAAGGTACATGGCCCTGATGCTGGTGCTACTGCTGATACTGCTGAACTGGCCTCTGTGACTGCTGATGCTGGAAGTGAGGCCTCTTGGCCTGCCCCTGGCTGCTGCTACCACCCTGAAAGTCACGATCCCTCTTCTGCTTCAGCGCTAGGTCGTCCTCCGCCGCCATAGCCCCAGAAAATATCTCAGCAAATGTAGCATTCCGGTCGCTCTTAGTCAGCGACCGAACCTCTCTAATCAGACCTCGGCGAAACTTCCTCGCCTTCGTCTTCTCTGTCAAGTCATCTATGAAACGGGCTAGTCTATAAAACTCTGCAGCATACTCAGCTACCGTCTGGTTCCCCTGAACCAGACCCTCGAACTGTGCCTCGATACCTCCCAAGGCCACATCAGGAAAGAACTGCTCCTTAAACAGCTCCTTGAACTGGGCCCAAGTCTGGCCCTCAACTCCCACCCTGGGATCTATCTGAAACCACGCACGGGCTAAGTCCTGCATCTGACAGCCCGCCGCCTCGATCTGGAGTCGATCTGGTATCTCCGCCAGTCGAAAGATCTCCTCAATATGCTCTATCCAGTCATCGGCATAGTGGATACCCTCTGTGCCGAAGAACTCCCGAGGGTGCATCTTATGGAAGTCCTTTATATCCTTCTCCCTCCGACGGGGCTGCTGCTGGGTCCCCTGAGCAGTAATCATCTCAACTGTGGTACGAACCAGCTGGTGTGCCTCATCGATCCCCTGACGAAAATCTGCAGTCTGTCTCGTCTGCTGCTGCTGGTGGGACTCAAGAATCCTCTCTACGAAGGAAAAGAGATGTGCAGCGTCTACCATCCTCGCAGGCGGAGGCTGCTGCGGTGGAAGGATCTCAGGAATCACAACGCTCGGCCTCCTGACTGGTGGAGGTGCTCCTCCAAAAGTGGCAGAAACACCGACTCCTGAGGGCTGCACTGTCCCTGTGGCACCGGGAGCTGGCTGCTGCTGAGGTCGAGAGGTGCTAGATCCCTCTCCAGCGTCTCCCAGTCCAGGGCGATGCGATCGCGTCTCAACCATCCTGGAGACACAGATCAAACAAGAAACAATTACTGAGAATGAGTCAAAAATCAAAGGAGGACAGTTTAAATTTCTAAGGAAGACAATATGCAGCAAAGTAGATATACGAAATCTGATAAGGAATTTTTCTAGTGTGATTGAGTACCTTCAAAAATATACTAATTTCTACTGCAGGCTGCAGTGATATTCTAGTTCGAATACCACTACATTTCCAACCTAGACCTGCATGGGCCACCACTAAAAACGTGTCACGACCCGCACCCTAGAGTAAGGGCACGAGACGTGGGTACGTCCAGCCTACGCCGCAGTGTCGACGGTAGAACGCTGTCCTAGGTCACAACATCTAACAGTTAAAGGTAATAAACAGTTATACTTCCCGAATGGGGGTGACATAACAGAATATATCTCAATCACAGCTAAGGTGGAACAGGATAAGATAGAATGATATAAAAGATGATATCCAGAACAGAAGAAATCACAGTGATACAAATCCAGAATTCTAAGTGTCTAAATAAATACATATCCCAAAATCTCTGAAAACCATATACAGTAATCCAAGTAAGTAAAGACAATCCTAATCTAAGGGAGTGTCATCTACTGCTAGTGGATCCTGCTGCTGGTCCAAGTCCAGGCACTCATCTAAAGTAGCACCGTAGTAGGTAGGGCAGAACGCCTCAGCCTCGTCCTCTATAAAATTTTCAACAGGTCCAGTCAGGACAGGAGCGAGCACAGTACATCTCAACAAATCATAGTAGGTCAGGATATATAATCATGCTAGAGAGTAAGATACAAGATACTGAAAGAATAACATGATAAAAATAGAGAGACTGTAAATAAATAGCTATAGTATATAGAGAACTAACAGTGCTAGTGATTCAGAGCACAAGATGGTTATGTAGACGACACGATATTGTACACGAGTAATCTACAGAGGTTGTACACGAGTAATCTACTAGATTGAATACATAACCACTTCTACTCCCCCGTCCCAATCAATACACAAGGATCTAGTTAAGTTATGTTATTGTACACGAAGGTCATGTGAATACATGATTATACAGGATTTCACACGTTTCGTACACGAATGTCACAAATACAAGGAGTACACGATGTTCACGATAAAGTACACGAACACGAATACCCGATGTATCCACTAAGGGGATAACATCGCACAACAAGATCCATATAGTACTAATCCGTGTTTCCAACGTGTCAACATCATGTAAAATAATCTAAAGCAGGAAATATACTCCTAATGCAGGATATAAAATGATCAGAGAATGTACTCGCCTGTAACCTGAGAATCTGGAGAATATCTACTGTCCGAGGAGTGGTGTCTGTCTCCTATAGAACAGTACAAGTCACTATGATTCTACAGTGATAATAAGATGCAAATCTATGCATTCTACATGAATTTAGGTCAATCTAGACCAAAGTCAACTCTTGGTCAACTCTGGTCAACCCTAGAAGTCAAACTAGGTCAACCTAGTCAAACCTAAGTCAAACAAGTCTATACTAGTCTAACTAGTCTATTCTAGGCCTAACAAGACTAAACAAGTCTAATCTAGGCTCACTAGGCAATACCATGCCTAGGAATCAAACCATAAACCACATGACCACATGACATTATCTATATCTAAAATACTACACATATTGATATAGCTATATAATATAACATAGCCTACACATAACATATAGGTTACTATATGCATATCACATACACATGTATATCTAATATATATATTTAGTACACACACATTACATATATTGGATACACTATATATATATATATATCTCAATATATATATACATACATATGTAAAGAGAGAGGGGGATACACATGTACTCAAGTGTGTGTGTGTCACATGAAAGATTACAAGTGTGTGAGCGTTAGAAATCATGGCAGTGGTGTTATGTGTGTGTAACATGTAGGAAACAGTGAGGAAAATGGAAAAACAGTGATCACATGAAACAACATCACACCAGTTCATTCCAGTTCAGTTAGAAGAGGAACAACTCAGATTTAAGCATTGAGAATCATTCAACACAGTTTACATTAAGAAGGAATGAAGGAAATCAGTGAATTATTGAACCACATTCATTTCAGTTCAGTCAACCATGGGGAAACCAAATCAAAACCAACCACAGTTCTTCATATCAATACTCCCAGATTTATACATTGAAAAACCATTTAACAGTTCATTAAAAACTCAGATTTTGCAATCAGATTAAGTAAGAAGGAAAGAACCAATCTTAGTTTCAAGTATAGGAAACTGGAAAGGTTGTCACATTGAAACAACATTCATTACAGCTCAGTTAATCTATAGTTCATTAAGAAGGGGTTAATCACAGGTATAGGAATTTAGTAATTCTCAGGTATTTAAGAATTAACCCATTACAATACAGTGATATAGGGACAGGAAAATCAGTGCACTACCTTAAGAAATCTGGAAATAAACTCAGGTTTAGGCATATAGTTCAATGACAGTTAATATATGAACTAATTGACAGTTCTATAGGAAAATCAAGACAGTTCTATACCATTCGAATCCAACACAAATGTTTAATCAAATGGCTAACTTCAAATCAGTAAAGAAGAACCAATAATCACTAAGGAAAGGAAATCAATGAACAATTCAAAACTATTTCAGTTTATAGGGAAAGGTCCAATGTAACCGTTAACAGCAATTTCGAAAACCAACTCATTTGTCAAAATCTCATTCTCACATTCAAAAGCCAAATCAAATTGAAATACTTCACTTTCCTATACTAACAAACATGTAGGAATAATTAGCAGTGCAAATATTACATAAAACTGGGAATTTAGAAAGTTAGGAATGGGGAAAAATCCAGTGTCAGACATGGTTTCAGTGTTCCTGCTAGTTAACCCATTTTCGAACCCAAATCACATTAAAACCTAATCCAATCATGTAAACTGATCTAATATAGATTACACATCATTTATAGGATCAATTCAACAATTAAAAACACTATTTAAACATTTAAACTGAATCGAAACAGAAAACACATACACAGTGCACTGATACGCATAGTACACACCCTGTGCACGCGCAAATACGTGTCCGACACGACACGAGGGCTCGTAAAACCCTAGCAATCTCGTGTCAGTCATGGACACAACATGTGTGTCGAGTTTCGTGAGTCGAAGTGGCGTATGTACTGAGCAAACAGCCCCGAGTAGTAGGGCATGGATCCTGCCAGCGCGCGCGCGTGTGCGACCGCGTGTCCACGTGTCTGTCGGGACACGACGCGACACCAAACATGACTCAGAACACTAGAATCACATAAGCGAGGTAAAATCCTAACTTTCTATTCAAATACAATTCTAAGATCAGGTCGAAATGCCCTTTGAGGCATTTCGTCAAACACCTATAAACATGGATTGATACGTGTCCGATACGGACACGTAATGGACTCGGATTCTAGGGTTAGCTAGTCCTACAGGTAGGGTAGACCTAGGGCATCCTAGAAATGCAATAAAACAGTAATTTCATGGTGTATATTAGGAATTACCTATTGATGTGCAAGGGCTCAAAATCTCCAAATGAAAATGGTTCTTCAAGCCACCAAATTCTTTCAAATTGATTCTTCCCTAAAAATACTCAATACCAACAGCAAGTAGACTAATTTTAGAACCTAATGCAATTGATTTGGGGGGAAAAAGGAGTTGAAATAGATTTTCTATGGATTATGGAAGATGGAGACTCACCTCTTTCCAAACTTGCAAATAATTCCTAATGGAGGCTAGCCCTAATTTCTAGGAGGGATTAAATAGGGGGGTGACCTAAGGTAGCCGGCCAAGTGTGGTTTGGGCTAGGGTTAGGGTTAGGGGTCCAATGGTGATCTATGGGCTTCCATGGGCCAAAATCACTAACCATGACTTGTGAAATCACAAGCCATTTCCTAATCAAATTAATTCCTAATTTCCCCAAAATAATTCTAATGGATTTGATGTCACTAACTTAGGTCAATCTAGGGTTACTTAACCTAACCAATTAGTCATGACCTAGGTTAGCCTCTAGGACAGTCTCCTAAGTCAACATTAGTCAAAGTCTAGAATAGCACCAAAACAATTACACTAAAAATCACTAAAAATTCTAATAAATATAATTAATAATAATAATTCCAAAATAATTTCAAAATTTTAAAATGACCAAAATACCCTCAAGCAAGAAAAGTGGTAGTGACAGCGCCCAAGCCTGACTCAGTCAAAGCCACGATCAAAACGTGCACCGAAGCGCATAGCCACGTCAGTCTCCACGAGCAGTCGTGCACTGAAGCATGCGGCCACGTCAACACCACGACCAACCCACGATCTTGCAGCATGTATGCGCCTATACCCTATGCGCCCAAAGTAGGACTATGCCCCCACATAAGAACCAGCGTGTCTCTGTACATGGGCGCATAACATCATTCCAGCTCGAGAACGACTATAAAAGGGGGGCTTCATCCATCTTCAAAATAGGAGAACGGAGAGCATTTTCAAGAGCCAAATTGCTGCACTTCTTGCCAGTGAGCCGTGAGTTAGCAATTTTCTTAGATTTTCTTCCACTTTTGTAATCGGAGTATCAACGGAGTAAAGGAGCAACTGCCGCTCGATCTCCATCGTCCCATTCCCCAGAATTCTTTTTTGTACTCGGGGATACTCAGCACATGATCTCTCAGGCATACTCGATTTGTGGTGCCATGCGCCAATAAAAGAAAAGACAGCAATTTTTTTTTGTGTCCACAAAAATGGCGACTCTGCTGGGGACTACCTTTTCCTCTGACGAGAAGGTGGTGACGCAATCCGATACCGACAAAGTGGGGAGTACTCAGAAGATGCTGATCGTAAGGTTCGATCAGCAGGCGTTCGAAGAGTTTCTCTCGAGAGACGGCTCTACTCCCTCAGAATCAGCGAAGCCAAACAAGTCTCGTAAGACTTGGCTTCCGAAGGCTCGCTGTGCATATCCTGCTAGTGTCATAGCACATATACAGCTGGAGGACTCTGCAACAGAAGTTCCGCAAATGGAGAAGGCTCACACCGTTCCGGGCTCTACTAGCCCAGTGACTTCTTTCCTGCACAACCAACAACAGGGTGTTCAACACCCGAGACTTGGCAAAAGAAAATACTACGATGCCAAGAATCGGGGTGTGCGACACTCTGGCCGGACCCGACGAGGCTCACAAACGAAGGAGGCTAAACTGGGAGAAAACAGCGCTGCTCCACCAGGCATGGGCCCAAGGCCATGCGCCCAAAGGAGTGTTTGGGCGCATAGCCCCAACCAGAACACTTCTGTCTTCAACAGGCTGGGCATCCAAAGCCATGCGCCCAAAGCTATGCGCCCAGGCCCTCTGGATCCATACTATGCACCCACATCAAGGAAGCTCAGACATGCTGTCAAGGAGCATGCGCCCAAGGCCAGTCTCCAAGGCCTATGCGCCCACAACAAAAAGACAAGCCCCAACGCGCATAGCACGGGGCTGTCTTCAAGGACATCACAGAACTTAGGTGTGGGGGTTTCTCCTGTACATGAACTAAGTCTAGATGCGCCTGCTCTCCTTACGAACCCGCATGCAAAGTTTGGCGATGCATGCAATATGGGTTGTAAGGCAAAACTCCCTTTCGGTGACTTGCGCAACATGATAAATCATAAGCGTAAAGTGAGGGAGAACATAACAATTCATAGTGCACTTCCATGTACCAGTATTGTTATCAACTGTTGTTGCTCCAAAACAACAAAAGCACTCTAGAGAAAGTTCGTGTTTCGACGACTGCACTTCTCTGACAACGAGAAGCCACTATGTGTTTCATCCAACATGGCTTCGTGGGGTCCCCCTTACGGCAGCCCCAATCGAAGACGGTGGACTACGAACCCAACTTTCTCTCTTAGCTCCGCGAGAAGAAGAAGGAGAAGTCTACCAACAGATGGCCAACAGGCTATCACATCCGAAGGAGTCTATATGGGCACTCGATCAAAGGCGAGATTCCGTATATGGACGATAAAGATTTCCAAGTCGGGGGTAGCATTCCCTCAGAATCTGAAGCAGATGACCCTCACACTGGGGGTAGCCTTCCAGAGGACGATGATCCCTCCGAATTCGATGGCGACTATTTACCTCCTCTACCTGAAGATGAAGGACTTACCCACTTGGAGACAGACAGTATCAACACCAGTTGCACTGCTTCCTCTGTTCATCCTTGTATGCTATCTACATACATGGCAGACAGAGAAAGACCTCAAGAAGCCAGTAATCAGACTAGCAAACGGCTAGAGGGTCTCGAAACAGCATTCGCCAAGATCACTGATATGATTACCAGTATCATGGCAGTTCAAGCTACTGGGGCTGTTCCTCCATCTCAACAGAATGTCTCGACCCATGCTAGTCCGGCTCACAGCAACAACCCTCCTTTACTACAAAAGGAGTATCATTCCGTTGTGCCTCCTCCAAATCTTGCAAATGCCAGGGGTGGTCCTTTGCCAACTACGCCTGACAACCATTTTCCAACACCTACTCAACCAAGAGAATACAATTGATTCCTTGGTCGCTCGCCTCGACACCATCTCACACAAAGACGAGCTGCATAAGATGGGAATATCTCAACCGTACCCCTATGAGTGGGAGAATGCTACTTGCCCTCCTAACTACAAGCCGCTGACGCTGAACTCATTTGACGGATTGACGTCTCCTCGTTAGCACATGACGTACTTCAACACACAGACTCTGCACTTACCCAGAGACGATCCGTTCCTATCGAAGTTGTTTATTAGCACCTTACAGGGGGTAGCTTCGAATGGTTCTGCAGTTGGCCTGACGGGTGTATCAACTCATTCAAAGACTTGGAGAGGTTATTCCTTAACAGGTTTTACGAGAGTGGCATGCATGTTAGTATGTCCACCCTCATCAAGACCAAGCAAAGGAGGACTGAGTCGGTCATCGCCTTCATCGAGCGCTTCAGGCGGCTAGCACTGAAGATGCCTTTCGGTATACCAGACTCAGAACTTATGGATACTTGCCGACATAACTTCCTTCCTACAGTGAAGTTTTGTCTGGGTATACATAAGTATGATACATGGCCTGCTTTTATTAGGGCCGCTGATGCTGCTGAAAATGACGTTCCTAACTTGGAACTACTGGGGTTGAAGACACCCAAATTCGAAGACAAGGGCAAGCATCCTCAAACTATCCCTATTCGTGGGGGTAAAGGGAAAGAAGTTCTGAAAGTCAATACATCCAAAGGAGCTTCCAACTCTCAGGGCGCCTCCGACAAGCCTAAGGAGATCTTCTCCTTCGACGAAGACGATGTCATCACCATCTTCCACACATTGACGAAGGGCAATAAGCTGATATTGCCTCCACCACGACGTCCTGCAGAGGTAAGCTAACTCAATGATCCCAAGTACTGTCTCTATCATCAGTACGTGCATCACTCCACCAAGGACTGCATCGTCCTGAAGAAGAAGATACAATAGCTTATCGACAGCCAAGTGATCAACCTCGAAGCTGAAGATAAGGTCGTATCCGCTAACATGATCTCTCTTCACTTTGACGACTTTCCTCCTACAGAAGTCCCAGACGGCGTGGTCCCGACCCCCAAGGCGATAATGGAAGTCGTCAACCTACCACCAGCTCGCAACTTAACCTTGGTCCCACTCATAACTGAACGTGGTAAGATTATGTGGGTCCACCCAGACCTTGTCCAAGAAGTAACGCAGGGGGTAGCACCTCCCAAAGCAAGAAAGGGCAAGAAATTCAAGCCATGCCATATGGTATCCTCCTCCATCTACGAGGTTCTATCTGGCGAGACGCGATCGGGGAAGACTTATCTTCGGACATACGATCCCGCACAAGAAGAAGCAGTACCTCCTCAAGCTCCTGTTGCCCCCACAAGCTCAGAAGCCGGCCCGTCCAGGCCTCAAACTACGGACAGATCCAAGCAGAAGGAGATGTGGTTTGATAAATCTTTAAATGCACCAGCTCCTGAAGGCATGGATCGGCCCTACAACTTTGACATACTGGCTCAGCTAGCCAATACGCCTGCCAGGTTGTCTCTGTTCGATCTATTGCGACTCTCCAAAGAGACGCGAAAGGCCTTAAGTGAGGCATTACTACATGCCGACTCTTACCTCGCTGAAGTCAAAGCCCCTGCTGAAGATCCTGTCTCCTGTCCCCACTGTCACAGTACTATGGAAGTGGTGCCAACATCACCTTCTCACAGGAGGACATGCTACTCAAGAATAATCGTCATGATAGACCCCTGTACTATACAGGATATATCAGGGCGATCAAGGTGGACCGTATGCGCATCGATCCAGGATCCCCCCTCAGCATCATTCCTAGAAATTTGCTTCAAATTCTAGAAATCCCTCTGCACAAGCTATCTGCAACCAACACAACTATCATGGCCTTCAATGCTGGTCGAAGCCATCCAATAGGCAAGATCCGTCTCAAATGTCAGATCGGTGATCTCCGAACGGAAGTTTCCTGCTATATGATCGATGCCAATGTATCCTATAACGTCTTGTTGGGACGTCCATGGATAAACGAGAACATGATCATTCCTTTCACACTCCACCAGTGCTTCAAGTACGTCAACAGTGATGGTGTCGTGAAGATGAAGTTCGCTGATGTTGATCCTTTCAAAGGCATCGAAGCTTACTATAGAGATTCGGTACTTTACCAGTCGCAACCCCCCAAGGAGGACGGCAATGAAGCTGATAATGAAGCTGAAGCAAGTCCATCCTCCAACGATGGTCCCCTGATTATCCGAGTCAAAGGACGTACTACTCCGAAAAGTACTCCGAAGCCTCTCACAATCTGGGTAAAAAAGAAGAACCCTGACAAGGTCAAACAATTGACCATCACTCTCAGCAAGACACCCCGGGAGGAACCTGCTGATGCCCGTCCCCCCAATCCTGAAGAATTACCCTACGTGGTGAACTCGGCCAAGACTATGGCTCCTCTTCCAGATGATGACCCTCTCAATGAGTATGTCAATACTCATTATAATGTACCTTCGGTGGATGATGTTATCCCTGAAGAAGAACTTGCATATTTCCTTTGTAAAGGTTTATCTTTAAATTACTCCGATGTCTATCAATCTGTAAACCACTATATAGATACGATATACGCTCTAGAGAATGACATAGGACCACACCTCTGCATGCCGGTCACAACACCTCATCTGCGGGAAAAGGTTTACCCTGAAGATATCCTCTACTTCATCGTTCCAGCTAGAAAGAAGGATGAAGAGCTAATCATCTTCGGTCGTATAATTGGCGAGAGAAAGTTTATTCCAGACTCTACTTCTCCCAAGCACAACACAGAAGCCAACTATGACTCCGGGAAAATATAACTTTTTCGGTATAGTTGGCAGGCCAAGAATATCATCTAGAACATGGGATATGACATCAAAAGCGACAAAGAGATAAATTACGGCCGAGGACGACGGTTGCCAATACGACACTTTGCTCCCCCCGGCAAACCTGAGAACTACTATCAACGAAGAGGTATTGGTTTGGGCTATGTCTCTCCTCCAACAACTCCTAAAAGATCAAATGATGAAGCAGGTCGTTGTTTTCATTCTTCTGATTCCTCCCTCTGGGACTCAGACTCCAGCATCGGCGAGATGGTCAAAGCAACTCTGTCCGTCAACATGGTTTTCGCCGACCAAATTACAGACGATGTCCAATCAATCGAACTCGAACAATGGACTCAAAAAATGGACACCAGGTGGGAGCTGTGCTTCGAACAACGAGAACCACCTACCGAAGACGAGGTCATCCAAGTTAATCTAGGAGTTGAAGCATCCTTCAAACCTATCTTCATCAGCAAAATCCTATCTGACGATGAACGCCAATCTCTTATACAGCTTATAAGAGAATTCATCGACGTCATCGCATGGAGCTATGAAGACATGTCAGGCTTGGACCCTAAAGTCGCCATGCATCGCCTGAACATCTCGTCTAAAGCTAAGCCAGTGAAGCAGCAACAACGATGATTTTGACCAGACGTCATGGAAGCCATCAAGAATGAAGTCAAGAAGCTCATTGCCAGTGGATTCATTCGCGAAGAACAACACCCAGACTGGGTTGCCAATATCGTTTCGGTCATGAAAAAGAACGGTAAAGTTCGAGTCTATATCGACTACCATAATTTGAACTTTGCATGCCCGAAAGATAAGTTTCCCTACCGATCACTGACGTAATGATCGACAATACTTGCGGCTTCGAGCGGATGTCCTTCATGGATGGGTTCTCAGGCTACAACCAGATCAAGATGTTCCCCGACGACGAGAAGCACACATCTTTTCGAACACCGTTGGGGATATACTGCTATACGATGATGCCCTTCGGATTGAAGAATGCAGGGGCAACATACCAGCGAGCCACGAACACAATTTTTTGCGATCATTTGTGCAAAACTGTAGAGTACTACATAGAAGATATTGCAGTCAAAAATTGTCTCAAAGGCAACCACCTCCAAGACTTGAGAACGGTGTTCGAACTAATGCGTGCACACCAACTCAAGATGAATCCAACCAAGTCTTTTTTGGGAGTCTCCAGCGACAAGTTCCTTGGTTTCATCATCACTTCAAATGACATACATCTGGACCCGGAGAAAGTGAAGGCTATTCTCGACATGCATCCTCCAAGAAACCTCAAAGAGCTACACGGACTATAAGGAAGGCTAGCCTACATCAGACTATTTATTTCGAACCTCTCTGGAAGGTGCCAACTATTCACTTAGCTCATAAAGAATGGCGTATCTTTCGTCTGGACTGAACAGTGTCAACGCGCATTCGACGACATCAAGGCGTATCTTACAAGCCCTCCAGTATTGGTTGCTCCAATAATAGGGAAGCCCTTCTTACTATATGTCTGCACTATAGATCATTCTCTCGGTGCCCTCTTAGCTCAGAAGAACGAAGGCGGCCATAAACAGGTAATTTACTACCTCAGTCGCACAATGGTGGGTGTCGAGCACAGATACACACCGGTGGAGAAGGAATGCGTCGTACTAGTATTTGCCATCCAGAAGACGCGCCACTATGTGTCTGGGCAGACTATCCATATTATATCTAAAGTCAACCCTCTCAGAATACTCATGACTAAACTGAGCTATCTTAATTTCCGTTTAGCTACATGGACAATGCTGTTGACTCCGTACGATATGATCTTCGTTCCTCAGAAGGCAGTAAAAGGCCAAGCATTAGCTGATTTTCTAACAGCTCACTCGGTGCCGGAGTCGTCCAAACTCTAGGATGAAATCCCCAACGAAGTGGTGGAGTCTAATGCTACAACTGAAGAAATCCCCATTTGGCGAATATTTTTCGACGGCGCATCAAGAACAGGACCCAAAGGGAATGTTATGGCTGGAGTAGGTGTCGTGCTCGTGTCACCTGATCATCTGGTTATGCACCATGCATATTCTCTCGTGGAACCATGCACCAACAATGTGGCCGAATATAATGCCCTATTAATCGGCCTACAACTGGCAAAGCAACTGGGAGTTGACTATCTAGAGGCTTACGGCTATTCCAAGCTAATAGTTAGTCAGGTCCGAGGGGATTATGAAGTTCACCACGAAGATCTCGTCCCCTACCACAAAGCAACAATTGAGCTGGCGTCTACTTTCGCGGTATTCTTCATCGAGCACGTGCCTCGACTACAGAATATAGAAGCAGATGCTCTAGCCGGTCTCGCTGCTTCCTTGACCATTTCTACCAATACTCAGCAGTCGATCATAGTGTCTGGTCGAGAACTATTCTGTGTGAAAGATGCCTTGCATATTCATCACAGTTATACAACGGAAACAAACGTCGATGCTAAAGACTGGAGATTTCCCTTCATAAACTACACTGTCTATGAAATCCTTCCCGAGGATCCGAAGGAGGCAGTATCCATCCAAAGGCAATCCCTCAGATTTTACTACGATACAGCTACCAAGATGCTGTACCGACGCTCTTATGATGGGCTACTGTTACGATGCTTATCAGACACAGAAGCCAAGCATGCACTCCGGGAGGCTCACGATGGAGTTTGTGGTGCACATCAACCAAGCCACAAATTGTAAGATCGCCTCAAACGAATGGGTTATTACTGGCCCACAATGATAGCGGATGCTGTTGAATATGCAAAAAAGTATAGAGCTTGCCAGTTCCATGCTGATTTTATTCATCAACCTTCGGATTTTCTACACCCGACGACAGCATCTTGGCCATTTGAAGCCTGGGGCATGGATGTCATAGGACCAATCATCCCGCCATCCTCCAAAGGACATCGGTTCATCCTAGCTATAATCGATTACTTCTCCAAATGGGCGGAAGCTATACCGTTCACCGAAGTAAAGACGTCAAACATGATCAGTTTCATCAAATATCACGTCATCTACCGCTTCGGCTTACCTCATAGAATCATCCATGATAATGGTCCACAGTTTGCAAGCCATGCATTCTATCGGTTCTGCGACAAGAATTGAATCCAGAACGTAGCCTCTACTACCTACAATCCAGCGGCTAACGGGCTAGCAGAAGCCTTCAACAAAACTATCATAAAACTTCTCAAGAAGTTCGTGTCTTCAAACAAGCACGATTGGAACGAGAAGCTCGGTGAATGTCTATGGGCCTATCGCACAACGGTTCGGACTCCAACAGGCAGTACGCCATTCTCTTTGGTTTATAGGAGCGAAGCAGTTCTTCCCCTAGAAATCCAGATTCCTTCCCTTCGGGTAGCCCTAGCCAGCGAGCTGACTACTGAAGAGAGCTACCGTTTGTGACTCCAAAAGTACGAAGTGCTAGATGAAAAATGCTTATTAGCTCAACAACGTATTGAGCTATACCAAGCACGCCTTTCCAGAGCTTTCAACAAAAAGGTGAAGGAAAGGATCTTCTAAGTCGGTGATCTGGTCCTAGCAGTAAGAAGACCGATGGTCATGACGTACAAAACAAAAGGAAAATTCTAGCCTAAATGGGAAGGTCCTTTCGTCATAGAATTGGTGTATTCTAACGGTACGTACCGGCTGACCAAGCCTGACGGTGACTTGCTTATAATGCCTATCAACGGCAAGTTCCTGAAGAAGTACTATGTGTAACCTCTTTTACATAATGTTCATATATGTTCAGTCATGTAAATATACAGTGCGATGTTTATATGATTCCAAAAAAAAACTATCTAACTATTATCCGTATTTCAAGAGTCTTAAATACGCCCTAGATAATAGGTCCTCTAAATATTTCTCCAGTGGAATTATTTTCGTTTTTGACTCTGTCCAAACTCGGTTTGACGAAAACAAATCACGTCCCTATTACCTCTGAATTATTTTTCGATAATTATTTCCCCAGCGGAATAATCAAATGTTTTGCCACGTCCACATATCCTCTGAGCAAAGCATTCATCAAAGATAGTCATGTCCACACTACCTCTGAACTATCCACTCCTCCCTAATGCTATATATCTTTCCACGTCCATATTACCTCTGGTTAGATATAGAACATCCTCTGCTATTACGTCCATATTACCTCTACTAGCAGCTTCATTCAACTTATTATCTATATTCGAATCATTCGAATATAAAGCGGATAATAGGGCCACATAAAATTTTCCCAGAGGAATATCCATCAGAAATGTCCTTGCTATGTCCATATTACCTCTAGCATCGATGTTTCACAAAACCACATTCACCTCTGAAAAGATTTTTTATTCAGTACTTAAATGTCTACCAAAAGACAGAAAAGAAGGTACAAGAGCCGTGACGACCAAAAAGAAAAAGAATTACAAAAATCTACGGGATACACAGACGATTGATGCTGTCCCTCAGAGCTGCAATCTCGGCCTCAGATTTTACAGCAGCTCGACACCGTGCCTCTTCTTGACGAGCGGCTTCATCTTTAAAGAGGATCAGACTCTGATGCCCCCCTCCAACTTCTCCAGCTGTCCTTGTAAACTAGCAAAAGCGGTGGCAGTCATGGCAGCCTGGGACAAATAATCCTCTTGTTCAGATGACGCCGCCCTCAAGTCAGCTTCTAACTGGGCGATCTCATTCCTGATCTGCGTAATATGATTGTGCTTCTCAGTGATCTGCATAGCCAGCCTATTCTTCGAGGCAGCACGTGCCTCATTTGCAGCGTTGGACTGACTGTACTGGTCAGCCAGCTCGCCAATCTCCTGAACGAGGGTGTCCTTCCTTGCCTGAAAGGTAGCCCTCTCCTCCGCAAGAGCTGTCATCAAAGCCTCATCTTCTGCACGGAACAGTGACATCAGACTCTGCTGTTTGATGTCTCGGAACCTGGCCACTTGACCCTCCAGGTCGTTCAGAACTTTCCTCAGAGTGTTGGCCCGCTCTTCGTAGCCGGCAATGCTCTCAAGGGCCGCTACCTGATACTCCGCAATAGCCTTCACAGGGCCGAAGGCAGCATTCCGATTCAGGACTCCAGGAAGCTTCACCTTCAACACCGAGTAGAAAGGTCTGACGACTTCCTGAGCCATCTCCTCATCTTTGGTGGAAGTCATCGGAGAAGAAGCTTGGAGAGTTTCTTCTACTTTCAGAGGAAATGCCTGACAAGAAGCCGAACCTGATAGAGAAAGCAATATATACATCAGTAACCGAAAAGAGGGAGGAAAGGCGAAAAGTGTGAGCCCCAACTAAAATTTTTCTTTTATTTTATTATTATTCAATTATTAGTTATCTTTTCAAGACAATCAAGGTCCCTGATCCCTAATAGCAGATGCATCTAGTGCCCATCTGAACATTCCATAAATATGGAGCCTTCTTGCAAAAATTGTGCAAATGCCAGGGGCCCATGTGCTAATGCTGTTTTCAAATATTCAAATGCACGTATAGGAATCTGTACTCCAAATCAGAAGCAGATATGGAATCCCTCCTAAACCTCAAGGGATTAGATCAAATCGGAATTCAAACTAGTGAATCTCCCTAAGTATTCTCCTGAACCCGTCCAAGTCTATATATATATAAATAAGAGTTTTCTCTTGCGTATTTCTCTCCAAACCCTAGCAAATCCCATAGTCTCCTGCCTCTCAAGAGATCGAACAGAGTTCTAGCAAGATCGTTGGTGTTGCCAAAGGTACGTTTTCTTTCCCTCCCAAGATTCTTAATATCTGAACTGCAGGACAGTTGATAGGGATAGGTAATTGTAGTTCTCTTCAATAGGTACACTAGAGAACAGGGGAGAAGGTAGTATAGGTGTTTGGTTCTATTCCTCATCAGGTACACAGGATTAAGCACTACACAGATACAGGCCAAATAGGGACCTTATAGCAGACACATGATGTTATATGACCCACCTAAGAACTGGCAGACCTAGGATGTAACTGTGTATACTCCAGACAGGTTGCAGGGGACATCCATTACACTGAGGAAAGAAATCGAATTCCTAGAAATCAAGACACCAGAATATATAGGGTGGCAGGTTCATATCACCTTGGACTCTTGGTACACAAGTCTAGAAAAGACTAGGATGGAGTAGAGTTGTCTACAACCTCTTTATAAGAACTGGGAACCAATAGGAGATCCCCTAGATCTTGCCTTGCATCCTCCAAAACAGAGGATAACCGGTTGCACAGGGAAGTAGGGACCTATTCCTATAAGCCTGGTTACCAAACAGATTTAAACCATTGTAGATAATTGCCACAACTCCAGGAACAAGACAGGTATCAAATTCTATTAAACTGTGTTGCTTTAAATTCTTTGATTCATGGGTTCTGTTAGTAGCTCGATTTCCATCTACATCATATGTGCACAGTGGACCTAAACTCCAGCTTTGCCTATATCTTGCATCAGGGCAAGTCATACTAGTCTGGGAATAAGGACCATACAAACATATCTGATACTTTGTGTAACAGGAAATCACATGGGAAGCAATAACCTATACTTGCACCAGAAAACAGGGACTAACCCCAATACCATGTAGGTAGACGACCACCCTGGGTTTCCAATATACAAGGATACTTGGTAGTTGTTCAATCTAAATCACCTGAACACCCCTACACACAACAATGAAACCAGATTCTACACTGGATTGTGCAGATACTATATAGATTTGAGTAACACACAAATTGACAGATGACAAGAGGCAGGATCCTGAAAAACCGGATTATCCACAGGAGACTTTTAGGGAGTTCCAACCAAGAATAGGTTTGAGTCTCCCTATGTCTTTACTGGACAGCAGGGGCACGAATACCAATGTCCAGACTGGAACAGGGATGCATAGACATAGCCACTGTTCAGTCCTGTACAAACCAGGAAGGTGGGCAACTACTTGTGTACTGTTTTGATTGAGGAGAGAGTCTTACATGTCTTGGGAGTAACCAAGATCCTATACACAACAACCTTGGGGGTGCCAAGTCCAAACCACATTTGACTTCCTGGTACACAGACCTAACTGGGGTGTAGGTTTATGTAGAGTTATTCACAACCTTTGGGGCTTTAACTTAAGGTAATTGCCTTGGATGTAGATATTTCAGGAAAGACATATGCATGGCAGGACCATAACCCTGGGTTGTGTCTTCCCACAATTCAATTAAGTTGGGTTAAGTCCAGGAGAGTAAACCAGGTTATAGAATTCCAGTGAACCTGTAGCATGATAAGAAGGGGGTTGAGAATTAGACAGTAGAAATCATATGTTAAATAGACTCACTGCATTCTGATGTAATGATACCACTGCTTTATAAATAGGTTCCTTGGACCTCGATTTGGACTCTGACCAGTGCCAGCAGCTCAGGACGCCAGGCGAGTACAGTTTGTTGTCTGTTTTCAATATTGAATTTCACTATATCTCATTGATTAGTCATCAATTATGTGGATTTTATTTTATTATAAACAATTGAGTCGGGAATATGGAATACCAAAGATATGTGATCAGACCGTAGACATTGTAGATATTGTAGACATTGTAGATATTGTAGACATTGTAGATATTGTAGATATTGTAGACATTGTAGACATTATAGATATTGTAGACATTGTAGATATTGTAGATATTGTAGCTATTGTAGACATTGTAGATATTGTAGACATTGTAGATATTGTAGACATTGTAGACATCGTTACTTTTCTGCAAGTAGATATCGTAGACCGTACGGTGTAATATCCCAGACCGATCACATATCAAGGTATTTCTAACAGTCGGGAAGGTATTGTTTACTCTACTTTACTGTCGATTTACGTTCTTTATTTTTGTCTTTATTGTTATTTTAAAAACTCATGATTGGTGTCTAACCTTTGTTTATAGTCATTTTCATATATTTGGAACTGCATTCGATGAATTGTACTCATTCCATCCTGACTGGGTAACCAAACAAATTTTAGGTGATGGCGATGAGATCGTGTGTCCAGAGGAGTATGGCCCGTATTTGGGAGATGCCTTAGAGACGGACCTTGTCTATCAGGAGGATTATGCAGCATATGATTCCGCTGCTTTATCTTAGATGTGTTAGTTAGTGCTGAGACCTTGTATTGGTTTATGAGATGATTTGAGACATGTAGCAGAGATTACTTTGATTTTAGCTTTCATTTATTGTGAGACATTTCTATCTATATTTATGACTGGCTGAGTTGGGATTTTTGGAGTTATAAATTCCTCGTGAGTTATATATATATTCCATGTACTGCGTGGTTGTTCATCATATGGTTACAGCGTTCTACCGCCGACTCTGCGGCGTAGGCTGGGCGTGTACGTGATTCGTGCCCAAATATTGGGTGCGGGTCGTGACATGTTTTTATGGTGGCCCATGCAGGTCGACGTTTCGCAAGACCAACGAAACCGTGGTAGTACTTAAGTTAGTCGTACTACTGCGGGCCTGTGATTAGGACTAGGAATAAGGACCTAAGGACTATCTTCGTGAGCTAAAATTGCGTCATTGATTTCTATACTCGCCTTCAATTACTCTTATGCATCCTGTTTTGAATCATTCCATTCGTCTAATAATTTCCTTTGTTTTCAGCTAATGGATTCACAGGACAGGAATAACGCTGCATGGAACACTCCACCAGCTGTTGGCGGATTTTCCACTTACGAGACTCCTCCGACGCAGGGAGGCCAGCTTACTCACCAGGGGGGACCGACTCAGCCACAGTACTCGAGGTTCCGCAGAGATGACATTCCGCCTCCACCACAGTTCCCTTCGCAGACACCAGCACCGACACCCATTCCTCCACCGGCACCAGCAGCTTATCCACCACCTGCGATGCACCCAGCACCAGCTGTGTATTCCACGCCTATGATGCAGCAGGTTCCCTACATGTACACAGCACCAGCCATGCATCCAGCACCAGTGATGTACCCAGCACCTACTGTACATCCCGCGCCAGCGATGTACCCGGCACCTGCACTGCCTCCGCCACCAGCATTGGACAATGTCACACTTCTCGGGATCATCCAGCAGCAGGCCAACATGTTTCGCGACACCCTGAGAGAGGCACTTCAGATTCGGGATGCTTCCCGACAGCAACCGGGGAATCCTAAGCACTTCATGGACTTTAGGCCCCTGCCGTTCTATGGGACAGAGGGGATCGTCTACGCTGACGAATGGCTTGAGAACGTGGAGAAGTATCTGAAGATGGCCCGAATCCCGGAGGATCTGAAGATAGAGTCAGCCAGCGGACAACTTTTCGATATCGCACGGACATGGTACCAAGGCGAGCCCCGCTTTTCTGCTCCAGACGTCACTTGGGAAAAGTTCAAGCGCCTGTTCAAGAAGAAGTTCCACCCATATGTAGCACGAGAGGCGTTAGTGAGTCAGTTCGAGCATCTGGAGCAAGGCAACCTTACCGTTGATGAGTATACAGCAGAGTTTTCTCGCCTCAGTCGCTTTGCGGAGAACTTGGTCAGCACCCCGGAAGACAAAGCTCGACGGTTCAGGAAGGGACTGTCACACGAGATTCGCTTGGCCATCGCCACCAGCCGAGCTACTACCTATGAGGAGATTCTGGAGGTCGCACAAGCAGTGGAAGAAGAACTTAGTTACAGACCGAAGAGGAGTCAAGAGACTTTTGGAGGAAACAACAACCAATCAGCCCCGTCGAAGCGCCCCCAGTTCCAGCCGAAGGCCTTTCAGCACCATCATCAACAGCAGCTCCAGCCTGCTGGTAAAGCCCCAGCACATCAGCAGCACCGAGGTCCGGCCAGAGTCTAGATTCAGCAGCCACAGAGACAGCAGCAGCAGGTTCCACACTGCACTCACTGCGGGAGGAACGGACACATTTGGGATGACTGCCGGAAGAGACTCGGAGCATGCTTATATTGTGGATCTCCATCACATCAGGTGAAAGACTGCTCACGGACCCCTAATCGGACAGAACGCGAGACGGCACCGGCACAGAGAGGACCAGCAGCACCTCAGCCACGAGGCCCCCCACTACCCACTCAGCAGCAGCGTTTCGCTCAGCATCAGCAGCGAGGCGCACCCCAGCAGGGACGAGCTTTTGCTATGGCTATTGAGGAGCCCGAGCCCACACCAGACGTGATAGCAGGTTCCATACTTCTCGATTCTATTTCTGCTGTAGCTTTGTTTGATTCCGGCGCATCCCATAGTTTTATCTCTGTAGCTTTTGTATTCAAGCATAGTATAGCCTCTGTATCCTTGGGTGGTAGTTGCAAAATTATGACAGGCGGAGGCATTATCCTAGTCAAGGATATTTGCATGCGGCGACGCATCACTTTGGGTGGAAGAGAGTTGTGCGCCAACTTGCTCGTAATGCCACTACCGAGTTTCGACATCGTTCTCGGTATGGATTGGTTGAGCAAGAATTTTGCCAGTATAGACTGCCACAGAGGATGTGTTGTATTCAGTCCTCCAGAGGAACCGTCATTTGAGTTCGCGAGAGGAGCAGTCGAGCAGCAGCACGGAGCTATTTGCGGAGCTATGATCGAGGGAGAAGAGATCCCACATCCCATCATCACGGAGTTCATGGACGTGTTTCTCGAAGACTTGCCAGGATTGCCGCCAGACAGGGACATCGAGTTTGCTATTGATCTAGTGCCAGGCGCAGTACCGACGGCACAGCCGGTATATCGGATCAACAACAAGGAGGCTGAAGAACTGAAGAAGCAGATAGATGAGTTGCTAGAAAAGGGGTTCATCAGGGAGAGTTCGTCGCCATGGGGCTCTCCTGTACTTTTTGTGCCAAAGAAGGATGGTACGGTACGAATGTGCATCGACTACCGAACCTTGAATAACCATACTATCAAGAACAAGTATCCGCTGCCGAGGATAGACGATCTCTTCGATCAATTGAGCGGCGCGCGGGTATTCTCCAAGATAGATTTGAGGTCGGGATACCATCAGTTGAAAGTGAAGAAGGAAGACATACCGAAGACTGCTTTTCGGACCAAGTACGGACAGTACGAGTTCATGGTGATGCCATTCGGGTTGACTAATGCCCCGGCAGTCTTCATGAACTTGATGAACAAGGTATTCCATCCGTACCTTGACAAGTTCGTGGTGGTGTTTATCGATGACATACTCATCTATTCGAAAACACCGGAGGAGCACGAGGAGCATCTGAGGATCGTGCTAGAGACCCTCAGGAGGGAGAAGCTCTATGGGAAGCTCTCGAAATGTGAGTTCTTCTTGGACAGGGTAGAGTTTCTTGGTCATGTGGTGACAGGAGACGGTATATCCGTCGATCTGAAGAAGGTGACAGCAGTGGAAGCATGGTCGACACCGACTACAGTGGCAGAGATACGGAGTTTCTTGGGGCTAGCAGGGTATTATCGGAAGTTCGTGCAGGACTTCGCTCGGATTGCAGAGCCACTCACTAGGCTCACCAGGAAGGATGTGGAATTCGTGTGGTCGGACGATTGCCAAGCTGCGTTCGATGAGTTGAAGAAGAGATTGACGACAGCTCCTATCTTAGCTTTGCCTTCGGGATCGGGAGGTTTCACCATTTATAGTGATGCCTCGGGCAAAGGACTGGGCTGTGTCCTAGAGCAGAACAAGAGAGTGATAGCCTATGCGTCTCGACAGTTGAGACCGCATGAGAAGAACTATCCCACTCATGACCTTGAGTTGGCTGTCGTGATCTTCGCCTTGAAGCTGTGGAGACACTATCTGTACGGAGAGCGAGTGGAGATCTTCACTGACCACAAAAGCTTGAAGTACGTCTTCACGCAAAAGGAGTTGAACATGAGGCAGCGAAGATGGCTTGAGCTGATGAGTGACTACGACATATCACTGCAGTATCATCCGGGAAAAGCCAACGTTGTTGCGGATGCTTTGAGCAGGTATCCCGTGGCAATGTGCTTGACCCGAGATCGTCACTTGTTAGCGGATTTAGAGAGTTTGGGCATCGAGATCGTCATTCCGGGAGCTGAGATGCAGATGATGGGTATGCAGATTCAGTCAGGGCTGATGGACAGGATTCGGGAGGCACAACATCAGGATGAACAACTGAAGGAAATCATAGCACAAGTACGAGCTGGATCGCGGGATGTTTTCACTATTGCAGATGATGGTTCATTGAGACACGGGACGAGACTTTGTGTACCGAGTGGAGAGCTTAGAGAAGAAGTTATGCAAGAGGCACATCGCTCCCAGTATTCCTTACATCCGGGAGCCAATAAGATGTACAAAGATCTGCGCAACCACGTATGGTGGTATGGCATGAAACGCGAAGTAGCTCGCTTCGTTTCTAGGTGCCTCGTATGTCAGCAGGTCAAAGCCGAGAGGCAGAGACCAGGAGGTTTGTTGCAGCCACTACCGATACCCGAGTGGAAATGGGAACACATCACTATGGATTTCGTTTCCGGTCTTCCGCGGTCATCAGGCGGAAAGGATGCGATTTGGGTCATCGTTGACAGGTTGACCAAATCGGCCCACTTTATTCCATTTAAAGTGGGGTTGTCTACAGAGAAGCTGGCAGAGCTTTATGTGAAGCAGATAGTCCGTTTGCACGGGGTTCCAGTGAGTATCGTGTCGGACCGTGACAGTAGGTTCACCTCCCATTTTTGGAGGAGCTTACAGGCCAGCTTGGGCACAGCGCTCAAGTTCAGCACTGCTTATCATCCGCAGACAGATGGACAGTCGGAGCGTACCATTCAGACGCTCGAGGATATGCTGCGGACATGCATGCTAGATTTTGGCGGCTCATGGGAGGACCACCTTCATCTCGTGGAGTTCTCCTATAACAACAGCTACCAAGCTAGTATCGAGATGTCCCCTTTTGAGGCGTTGTATGGTCGGAGATGTCGTACCCCGCTGTCTTGGGACGATGTGGGAGAGCGTGCATTATTGGGACCGGAGATGGTAGTAGATGCTGCAGAGAAGGTCAAGTTGATTAGAGAGCGGCTTCGCGTGGCTCAGGACAGGCAGAAACACTGGGCCGACAGTCACCGTAGGCCGTTAGAGTTTGAGGTATAGAATTTATTCAAGATTTAATTGCTTGGGTAGTTATGAGTTTTCGTGTTAACATTGTGAGTATGTAGGTCGGAGACTTGGTGTTCTTGAAAATTTCTCCAACACGTGGCACTATCCGTTTCGGTAAAGGCGGCAAACTCAGTCCACGTTTCATTGGACCGTTTGAGATTCTCGAGAGAATCGGTGCAGTAGCATACCGATTAGCCTTGCCGCCTGCACTGGAAGGAGTGCACAACGTGTTCCACGTATCCCAGCTGCGACGATACGTGGCGGACCCCAGTCATGTCTTGGACCATTCGGAGATCGAAGTGGGACCGAGTCTCAGTTACCAGGAGCAGCCCGTGGAGATCGTGGACCGTAGAGAGAAGGTGCTGAGGAATCAAGTGATTCCCTTGGTACGCGTCGCATGGAGGCACCACTCCCCGGGCGAGTCCACGTGGGAGAGAGAGGATGAGATGCGCGAGCGCTACCCCTACCTCTTTGAGAACTGAGGTACAGTTTTCTACACTACCCTTCAGTTGAATTTCGAGGACGAAATTAAATTAAGGAGGATAGACTTGTGAGCCCCAACTAAAATTTTTCTTTTATTTTATTATTATTCAATTATTAGTTATCTTTTCAAGACAATCAAGGTCCCTGATCCCTAATAGCAGATGCATCTAGTGCCCATCTGAACATTCCATAAATATGGAGCCTTCTTGCAAAAATTGTGCAAATGCCAGGGGCCCATGTGCTAATGCTATTTTCAAATATTCAAATGCACGTATAGGAATCTGTACTCCAAATCAGAAGCAGATATGGAATCCCTCCTAAACCTCAAGGGATTAGATCAAATCGGAATTCAAACTAGTGAATCTCCCTAAGTATTCTCCTGAACCCATCCAAGTCTATATATATATATAAATAAGAGTTTTCTCTTGCGTATTTCTCTCCAAACCCTAGCAAATCCCATAGTCTCCTGCCTCTCAAGAGATCGAACAGAGTTCTAGCAAGATCGTTGGTGTTGCCAAAGGTACGTTTTCTTTCCCTCCCAAGATTCTTAATATCTGAACTGCAGGACAGTTGATAGGGGTAGGTAATTGTAGTTCTCTTCAATAGGTACACTAGAGAACAGGGGAGAAGGTAGTATAGGTGTTTGGTTCTATTCCTCATCAGGTACACAGGATTAAGCACTACACAGATACAGGCCAAATAGGGACCTTATAGCAGACACATGATGTTATATGACCCACCTAAGAACTGGCAGACCTAGGATGTAACTGTGTATACTCCAGACAGGTTGCAGGGGACATCCATTACACTGAGGAAAGAAATCGAATTCCTAGAAATCAAGACACCAGAATATATAGGGTGGCAGGTTCATATCACCTTGGACTCTTGGTACACAAGTCTAGAAAAGACTAGGATGGAGTAGAGTTGTCTACAACCTCTTTATAAGAACTGGGAACCAATAGGAGATCCCCTAGATCTTGCCTTGCATCCTCCAAAACAGAGGATAACCGGTTGCACAGGGAAGTAGGGACCTATTCCTATAAGCCTGGTTACCAAACAGATTTAAACCATTGTAGATAATTGCCACAACTCCAGGAACAAGACAGGTATCAAATTCTATTAAACTGTGTTGCTTTAAATTCTTTGATTCATGGGTTCTGTTAGTAGCTCGATTTCCATCTACATCATATGTGCACAGTGGACCTAAACTCCAGCTTTGCCTATATCTTGCATCAGGGCAAGTCATACTAGTCTGGGAATAAGGACCATACAAACATATCTGATACTTTGTGTAACAGGAAATCACATGGGAAGCAATAACCTATACTTGCACCAGAAAACAGGGACTAACCCCAATACCATGTAGGTAGACGACCACCCTGGGTTTCCAGTATACAAGGATACTTGGTAGTTGTTCAATCTAAATCACCTGAACACCCCTACACACAACAATGAAACCAGATTCTACACTGGATTGTGCAGATACTATATAGATTTGAGTAACACACAAATTGACAGATGACAAGAGGCAGGATCCTGAAAAACCGGATTATCCACAGGAGACTTTTAGGGAGTTCCAACCAAGAATAGGTTTGAGTCTCCCTATGTCTTTACTGGACAGCAGGGGCACGAATACCAATGTCCAGACTGGAACAGGGATGCATAGACATAGCCACTGTTCAGTCCTGTACAAACCAGGAAGGTGGGCAACTACTTGTGTACTGTTTTGATTGAGGAGAGAGTCTTACATGTCTTGGGAGTAACCAAGATCCTATACACAACAACCTTGGGGGTGCCAAGTCCAAACCACATTTGACTTCCTGGTACACAGACCTAACTAGGGTGTAGGTTTATGTAGAGTTATTCACAACCTTTGGGGCTTTAACTTAAGGTAATTGCCTTGGATGTAGATATTTCAGGAAAGACATATGCATGGCAGGACCATAACCCTGGGTTGTGTCTTCCCACAATTCAATTAAGTTGGGTTAAGTCCAGGAGAGTAAACCAGGTTATAGAATTCCAGTGAACCTGTAGCATGATAAGAAGGGGGTTGAGAATTAGACAGTAGAAATCATATGTTAAATAGACTCACTGCATTCTGATGTAATGATACCACTGCTTTATAAATAGGTTCCTTGGACCTCGATTTGGACTCTGACCAGTGCCAGCAGCTCAGGACGCCAGGCGAGTACAGTTTGTTGTCTGTTTTCAATATTGAATTTCACTATATCTCATTGATTAGTCATCAATTATGTGGATTTTATTTTATTATAAACAATTGAGTCGGGAATATGGAATACCAAAGATATGTGATCAGACCGTAGACATTGTAGATATTGTAGACATTGTAGATATTGTAGACATTGTAGATATTGTAGACATTATAGATATTGTAGACATTGTAGACATTGTAGATATTGTAGATATTGTAGCTATTGTAGACATTGTAGATATTGTAGACATTGTAGATATTGTAGACATTGTAGACATCGTTACTTTTCTGCAAGTAGATATCGTAGACCGTGCGGTGTAATGTCCCAGACCGATCACATATCAAGGTATTTCTAACAGTCGGGAAGGTATTGTTTACTCTACTTTACTGTCGATTTACGTTCTTTATTTTTGTCTTTATTGTTATTTTAAAAACTCATGATTGGTGTCTAACCTTTGTTTATAGTCATTTTCATATATTTGGAACTGCATTCGATGAATTGTACTCGTTCCATCCTGACTGGGTAACCAAACAAATTTTAGGTGATGGCGATGAGATCGTGTGTCCAGAGGAGTATGGCCCGTATTTGGGAGATGCCTTAGAGACGGACCTTGTCTATCAGGAGGATTATGCAGCATATGATTCCGCTGCTTTATCTTAGATGTGTTAGTTAGTGCTGAGACCTTGTATTGGTTTATGAGATGATTTGAGACATGTAGCAGAGATTACTTTGATTTTAGCTTTCATTTATTGTGAGACATTTCTATCTATATTTATGACTGGCTGAGTTGGGATTTTTGGAGTTACAAATTCCTCGTGAGTTATATATATATTCCATGTACTGCGTGGTTGTTCATCATATGGTTACAGCGTTCTACCGCCGACTCTGCGGCGTAGGCTGGGCGTGTACGTGATTCGTGCCCAAATATTGGGTGCGGGTCGTGACAAAAAGAGTTATAAATTCGTACCTTCGGCTTGCTCAGCCCCAGCCTGGACTGCACCTTCAATGGCGGTTTCAGGGAAACCAGGAGCAGGCCCAGACTGTTCAAGGAGAACGATATCAAGACTCTGAGTACTATCGAGCCTGATGTCTTCCACAAGCTCAGCCGGGACAGGGGCCGATTCGGCAACAGCTCCCTCAGTGGTCAACTTCTCCTACTGTAGCCAGTACCGGCTCACCAACAGTTCCCTCTACAACAGCGGACTTGGAGGAGCCGGGGGCAACTTCTGTCCCTTTTCCAATGGCAGAGACTATCTTCGCGGGTGGTTCTTTCCCCTTGTCTACAAGGGAACATACAATTGTGGTCAGCTTCACAAGGAGCACGCAAAATCGAAGTCTAAAGATCTCATCCGAAGAGAAGCGCAAAGGCAACATACCCACAGGAGGATGAGCCGATTGGACTTGGTTCTCGTCCAGCTCCTTCATCGCAGTTCCTATTGCAGACATATGCCCCACAGATATGTCATTGGAAAAGCTGGTCTTCTGATCGCCATCATGGTCCAGGCCTCTATCCCGATCTTTCTGCTCAACTCTTACAACCGAAGAAGATCCGCCCTCATCCATTGGCTGAGGACGGACAGGGGACACCATTGTCGCATCCACCTCCTCAAAGATACCAGCTTTAGCTTCAAATTCAGGGTCCTGTGCAAAAGACAAACGCAAGGGTAAGAAAGCTGCTAAAGGCTTGACCAGAACGGCTATGAAATCTAGGAAGGGATCTACCTCCCGGACAAAAACGGCCCGTGACGCCGTTCCTCCTCTTCCAGTTTGCCGGGAGGACCTCCTCAAGGGAGGCGAGCCAGCACCCACTTTCTTAGCTCTCCTCGGAGCAACAATTTTCTTCTTTCGCTTTAAAGTTGATCCCTGGGCCAATTCAGTTGAAGCTTTCCTCTTCTGAGAAGGATTGAGAGGAGAAGAATCATCGTCCTTCGTGTCCTCCTTCGGAGACACTGTTTGCTCCCTAAAGATAGCTTCTGGCGGCAATACTACGACTGGTTCCACGGAGGGAACAATATCTTTCTTCTCACGGCTTTTCGGCACCTTTTCTGTAGGAAGGGGGTCAAACCGACTCCCCAATATCAAGCTATGTTCACGATCATACTAAAGATGAAGAGTATTTATCTGAACGTAAAATTTGGCGGCGGCATAGAGCAAATGGGTCTCAGGCTTATTCAGGGGTAGGGCCAAAGATCTCCCCCATACACTCGGCGTTGTAGTACATCCAAGCACGTGCCCCGTAAATCAAACTGCCTATCGACTCCAAATATGGGCTAGCGTTTCTCAGAAGGAGCTGGCCATAGCCGAACTATCACACAAAATGGCTCGACAAATACGGCTCCAGATAGGGATGATTCCTATTTTGGAGTACCAGATGCGATGGTCTAATAGGCTGAAGCCAGTAAAATGCTCCAGCAGTCAAACTAGTGGCATAAACTCCTTCATCCACAAAGATATCTCTCGCGGTACCGCTGCCGGACGGAGGGAATACTCTGAAGAACTCATAGTTCTGTAAAAAGCCTAAAGCCTTTCTACAAGCAGGTACACCGGTGACGGCCCAATCTGTATTACGAAATCTACGAAGAAAGACGTCCTCTGCCACAGAATCCGTCACCCACCCAGCATTCATTAGGGAAGGACAATGCAGTAGCAGCCACCCCATCAGGAAATGGTACGAAAGCTCGGTCCGGGCAAAGTAGGGCCTGCCATCAGGAGTCACTGCATCCCTGACAAAGTCCCGCAGACCTCGCCCAATGGCACAGACCATCGCGGGAAGCAACGCAAGACGGTGTCCGAACGCCAGCTTCACAGCTGGAAGTATTATAACCCGACTTATTCTCTCAATGGATCCTGAACCTCCAGGGACTACGCAGTCACAAAGCCAGATCATTAAGAAAGCTGTCAGCACAGCTTTCTCCGACAACGGATATTTGGCTTGACAGAAGTAGTGGCCAATCGGAGACCCAGGATCATCGCTGTCCTCAGCATCTGCCGTCTCATAGTCCGCCATTCGAGCCTCTATATCGGACTTAGTCATAGGTTTTAAGATCAAAAAGGAGGTCGGATCTTCCCCTTCTTCCTGAACGAAGACATAGCCCGTCCAGGCTCTCGTATGGGGATTGGCCCCCTCGGTCCTCCCTTTCTTATTAATCCTATGATAGATAAGAAGATGACAAAGCAATTCCTTGTATACATCAGTCATCCCGGAATTTTCACTCTCCAGGTCCCAGAGTTCTTCATCACAAGGCAGGTACTCTTCATAGGGCTCCGTACCCCAGGGAAGCTTCGACACTTCATGTATTTTATGGAGAGCCAATCCCATCTCCCCAGCCAGAGTAAAGAAGGTACAAGTATGAAGGTTATATAACTCGGCCAAGGAGATAAACATTGGCAGTTGACCCTCACACCATATTGAGTGGCCCGAATAGCATAGTAAAGGCTAGCTGTCTTCAGGGTGGCTTCATATGTGAAAAGAATTCAGCCAGTAAGATTTTTCTAGAATGAAGATGGGTACCGCCAGCCTTCCATCCGCATCTTCCCTGCGAGATACGACACACCCTCCGTCATCATCAAATGGCAAAGCGTGTAAGCAGCATAAGGATGGAGGTTAGTGGGAATGTCGTTCACTATGGCACCAGGTTGCAGTCCCCTCGTAGAGTAAGATGCAGAACCCCAGACACATTTGAAAGTGTCCTTCTTTCGGTCGTCTGAGTCGAACTGAATTCTTCCAGGGATGATTTCGGGAAGCTCAGGAGTTAGCTCTCACTTCATCCGTCGCCGTACAGCTAAGACAGTGAAAGCAGACAAAGGATACTGGCGCTCCATCGACGGCAGCCATATCCTCTGATTTTTCAGACTGATCACCATGGGGTTTCTCAAACGTATGTTCTCGCCATTTTCAAACCCTACACTATCACCAAACAAAAAGTACAGTTTCTTGAAGCGGCGTGCCCCTTCACGCACGAACTTCTCAACATTAATCATCTGTCGTAAGAAAGTCTTATCATATTCAAGTATAGCGAGGGTCCGCTCCATAGGCTGATTTTGATTAATCTTGGCCAGAATTGCGCTGATCATATCTGTTATGGGACTGGTATCAAGGGCCTGATAAGCGGAGCCGAAAGGGATTTTGTTAAATTTTGGGACAAACATGTTCACTGCAATAGGGGTGCAACTCGGGCGGTTTGGGTCGGGTTTGAGGTCAACCCGAGCCCAACCCGATAGATCATAAGTCTAGCCCAAGCCCAAGCCCAAGCCCGACCCGACTTCGGGTTCAACATATGAAGCCCAAGACCAAGCCCGGAGGATCGGGTTGGGCTCGGGTTGGGTCGGGTCCATCGGGTTTATCGGACTCTAATATGATATTTGAAATAATTTTAAACAAGAGTAATATTAAATGCATAATCAAATAGCAATCAAGCCTCGATCATTACAAAATAAAACTGAAATGAGATTTAGGACAAGGAATTGAAGAGTTCGGGTGAAAAAAATTATAGTTTAAACTTTTTATTTAAGTAGCATGAAATAATATATATATATATATATATATATATATATATATATATATATATATATATATATATATATATATATATAAATTATATGTATGTCGGGTTTCGGGTTTTTCGCGTTATCCAACACATGAACCCAAGCCCAACCCAATTTTTGATCGGGTACAAATATTTTAACCCGAGCCCGAGCCTAAACCCGAATATCTTCAACCCTAACCCAACCCATTAACGGGTTTATCCGATCGGGTTCGGGTTTAGCCCGCCCGAGTTGCACCCCTACACTGCAATGGCAGAAAGAAAGTCAGACTCAGGGGGCTGCAGGAAAAAACTAAGTCCTGAAGACTCCTATGCGCCCAAAAGGGCTATGCGCCCAAAATAAGACATGTGGGCGCATAACACACGGACATTTAGTGGGTGCATAATGTGCCACAGCTTAAAGGGCACATAACATGGCAACACGTGGGCGCATAGCACACCACGGTGTTGGTGCATGACTTCTGTGGGCGCATAGTAATGCTCACAGAAAGTATGTTGCCCTAGGCGCAAGCGTCCAGGCAGAAGAGAAGTCCGAGCGTCGCAAATTAACGCTCGAGATTTCATGTTTTGAAGCATGCCCTCACCCAAAATTGGGTCCTGGACTGCCGAGGACTCTGTCGCACGAGAAAAGCCACTCGACGCAGCCCCCTTGCCCTTCGCGGATCTCTTGGCGGCCTTAGGAGACATGATTCTCAAAGGAATAAGACGAAGAGTTTTATGAAAAATTCAGAGAGAAAGAAATAATGAATTTTCTCTCCCAAGGTCTATTTATAGGCATGGGCCACTTCCTATGCGCCCACATACTGTATGCGCCCATTGTAGTGTATGCGCCTACTACAGCCTATGCGCCCACGTGAAGGACCAGCTCTCTGCATACTATACGACTGTCTCTTGCTAACGTGGACGGCGCATAAAGGATGGATCGTTTCAAATTTTGTTCCAATGAATCTGTCAGTTTGGATTTTGAGGAAAATCTCAATAGTCGTATCTCCCTGATAAGCTGGCCAAATACTATGCGCCCAAAGAAGAGGGCCGTGCTATGCGCCTATTGCCTAGCGAGAAGATGATCCATGCTTCTTTCAAAGTATTTCGAACTTGTTCAAGTGTCAAAAACTTTGAAGGGGGTCCTGTAGAAGCATGAAAATTTTTCAGCAAATATAGCTCCATGCGCCCAAGACAAGTGAAGCTCCATGCGCCCAGTCAGTGTAACTCTATGCGCCCACTGAATGAAGCCCCATATGCCTAGTTCAAGTGCAACCCCATGCGCCCAAGACTAGCTTCCCCGAAAGGAGGGCGCATAGCCTGAGACATGGCTATGTGCCCAAGCCTGACTCAGTCAAAGCCACGATCAAAACATGCACCGAAGCGCATGGCCAGGTCAGTCTCCACGAGCAGTCGTGCACCGAAGCATGCGGCCACGTCAACACCACGACCAACCCACGATCTTGCAGCCTGTATGCGCCTATACCCTATGCGTTCAAAGCAGGACTATGCGCCCACATAAGAACCAGCGTGTCTCTGTACATGGGCGCATAACATCATTCCAGCTCGAGAACGACTATAAAAGGGGGGCTTCATCCTTCTTCAAAACAGGAGAACGGAGAGCATTTTTAAGAGCCAAATTACTGCACTTCTTGCCAGTGAGCCGAGAGTTAGCAATTTTTTTAGGTTTTCTTCCACTTTTGTAATCGGAGTGTCAACGGAGTAAAGGAGAAACTGCCGCTCGATCTCCATCGTCCCATTCCCCAGAATTTTTTTTGTACTCGGGAATCCTCAGCGCAGGATCTCTCAAGCGTACTCGATTTGTGGTACCTTGTGCCAATAAAAGAAAAGACAACATTTTCTTCTTCTTTTTTTGTGTGTGTCCACAACCTAATAATAATTTGAATATAATCTAAACATGCAAGTTTGACCGTAAAAAGTCATGTTTCCTATTTTGGAAATCATGGCACGCAAATCGAGACGTGTCGTTGACTATATAGTCAAATGCCGTGAAATTTAGATTTTGAAAGTGCATCTTGGTAGATTTTAGCACCACGAGTGCGCTGGAATCAACCGTGCCATAAAATTATGCTTTGTTCAAAAGATATCACCGTTATGGCTAATCGTGACCAAAACGGTGATCAACCGATCAATTCTGAGTTCAACAGAATAACTAAAATACTAGATTAACGAAATAATTTTTTAGAAAAAATATATGTCGTAGAGATCTGTGTTAGCTTTTTGAAACTTCAAACGGTTCATGATTTTAATTTCTGGTTCTCCCGAAATCTCGAAAAAACCGAAACGTGTCAAGTTTCGAACAACCGACACCCTACAAATTTTACAGAAATTAAGGTTCAGAGATAAGAAAAATAAATTAGATATTCGAAAAGTATACCTCAATACGAATCCAACAAAAAAACGGCACGCAAAAAGGAGGTCGGAGTTGTCCGCAATCGCCTCGGGAAGTCGGGGGTCTCCTTGGAACAAGTTTCCTCAAAATTGGCCAGAATTAAATTAGGGTTTACTGTTCAACGAATATATATATATATATATATATATATATATATATATATATATATATATATATATATATATATATATATATATATATATATATAGGGCGGGTACAGTCAGCACCCGCTGACTGGGCGCTGTAATGGCTGACGGGTGGGCCCCGCCAGCGCTGACTGGGTATGACTGGATAATTAATTACAGAAAATGATTTAAAAATTATTCTAAGGCCAAATAAACTCAAATAAAATCCTAAAATTCCTAAAAAATTGTAGAAAATTACAAAAAATATATCTAACCTCCTAGAATATAAATAAAAATAATTTACCTTTAGTCTCAAATGGCCTCATAATAAATATTGAAAGCCTTTAAAATATATGAAACTTAATAAAATAAATATCTAAAAATTGCAGAAAAATTCTATAAAATTATAGAAAATATTTATAACCTACTAGAGCCTACATAAATTACTGGGTCTCAAAATAGTCTCAAATAAACCTATTATAAAATCTTGAAAGTCATTAAAAATATTAAACCTTAATAAATAAATATCTAAAAATTATAATAAGCTATAAAATAATTAAACAATGCTTATATAAACCATATAAGGGCCAAATGACCATAATATGATCATAGCTCTTTTATGAGCTTAGGTACAAATCCTAATGACCATAAAAGTTAATCATAATAAAAAAATAAAAAAAAATCGAGAAGTGGGCTTACAGGTGCTATGGTTATTCGGCTAGCAGGAACGAGCTAAGATGAAGATTGTTGGATTGTATCTCGTATCTAGTTGAGCGCTCAAAAGGGGGTGACAATGGTGTTGATAATTTAGTCTCATATCGGGTATGAGGTGGAATCATAAGGTATAAATAACTGGGTTTGAAAAAAACATTTTGGCTTTTAGCTTTTGTAGGAAGGACAATAGGCTTTAAGTCTTTATTATTATTATTATTATTATTAATATAAATATTTTTATTTTATTATATGTGTGTGTGTGTGTGTGTGTATGAAAAGGTAATTACATTAATCATTTATGCAAAATTACCATCATTTCATATCAGGAATTACCCCCTATATAACTATCAAGCCCCAATCCCAAAAGTGTAGAACCGAGCCACATGGCGATGGCCAGCTAGTACCACTCCAATGGTTATCCCAATTTAATGGAACCATTGGTAGCACTTAAGCTATAAAGTACAACAACAGTGTAAAAATATCCAATCCCAAGAACTAAAACTAATCTCATATAAAATACGATCAAGGAAACAAATAGTGAGAAAATACTCTACTAATGTGCAGAAAGTAGATAAGTCTAAATGTATCATAATACTATACTGAAATAGAATGTCTCGCAGGGACAAACCAGCTAGTACAATACCGAATGGAAGAAATGCAATAAGATAAGTAGATTTGATAACCGACTAACTAGATAATGATATCGGATCACGAAGGAGCCCTACCACTGAATCAAGGGTAGTCTCCCGAGAGAACCTCATCCTCTAATGCAGGTCCTACTCTTGAGTCAATCTCGGATCCGTAAATATCCGGGTAGTCTTCCTTACCTAAACCTAAAAGAGAAACCATGTCCTTAGAGGGATGCAACAAGGTACATAATATACGAGCCAAGTATACAACAGTGATAATAAATATAAAGTAAATATTTCTATACATGATGGGTCAAATCTAACATAACTGACTAAATGACATGCATTTTGAGAATATCACTCATATACGCGGGCTGTCATGGTGTAACCCGGAAATCTGATAGGCACTCCAGCAAACTATATGAAAATCTCACAGTCCCTATCAGAAAAACTGTGGCAAACTACGAATCCCCAAGACTCTGATAATGAGCCAACGACATACTAGGAGGGAAAGTAGACCAAGCGCCCCCTCCCGTAGGATCATACGAATCGTGTCCACAAAACGCTCGGTCAGATCCTCTAGCTAGGACATCGAGTCATAATAGTAACAGTATAGAGTATCAAGTCGTCGTCCTAGAACCAAATACAGACTTCCGTATACCAAGATATCATCAAGTACTGACATCAGTAATGTAAGTATCATATGAACATGACCTAGAGCCTGATGTACCAACAACGATACGTCATGATAACACAAGATAAATTTCTAATATAGATATCCGATGACACTATCATCCATCGGCACCTGAATATGATTCAGACGCAAATTATCGAACACAGTCCTAAGACGATAAAATATTAAGGACAAAAATATAGAATCTGAATTACATAATGGCAAAGTACACTTGCCTGGTTCTGAATGCTGAGAAGAAATAGATGATCCAACGCCCACGTTTGAGGAGTCCAAGGAGTCTAAAGGACCTAGTGAATAAATTAGAACATAATTAATCAACTATTCATTTATATAAACGAATATTTATTATTACTTATTCAATAACCCTAACCTAGGTTTACTTATAAGGATACATGCATGAATGTCTATGATATAGTTTTATACCTAAGGGCTATTATGAGAGGTTACATTAGGATATTATTCTTGCTGCTTCACTTCTTTCATCCCCTCATGTTCCATTTCTATTCTTTAAAATACTCATGTCCACACACAAAATGTATAATTTCTTCTTTAATTCCTTTTCTTTTTCTTTTTACTGTTTCACCAACTTCATATCTTCATAAGTCCTCCCTACTAGATGGTGATCACTAGGAAAAATCAATGTGGCTAAGTTGAACCCAAATCTACTCTTAATACACTCCCCAAAGACATATATTTAAAGTTTTCCAGTTATGTCCTTGGCGACCACTCCACCTACATTTTGGAGGAACCTTTGTTTCACTCGATCAAGGAAGGAGCTCAACTTTTCCCATAGTTCCATGCAACTGTCCCTTTGTGTTATTGTTTGTTCTTCTAATACTGGCTATCATACTGTCGTATAGAGTTGAAACGAAAAATTTACACACAATAACATTCAATATCATTGCTTTCTCCTCCTATTATGCTTATAGGCAACTGTCTAAGTTTCATCACCATGAACCCATAGGTTTTTCCTTGCCATCCATCCCTGTGCATCTCACCCATGCGTATGCATGAAAGAAAAAGACAGTAGATGCTTTCACTTTTCCCTATCATTAACACGTAGAGTATATTGTTCCCCTCTTCAACCCAAATGCCCATGCATGCGAACATGTTTTGACTCCTCACTTATAGTTTATACTAACATAGATTCCCATAATTAGCTAGTTTTGTTTAGTTAAAAAGCTTAAGCCAATGCTCCCTGCACAACCATTCAACTAAACTCCCAACACCAACTCATGGTATCACGACATATAATGTATATAACTACAATCATCATACCAGTTTAACAAGTTGATTGTTAAGAACGATAGCGATGAAGAGAAAAAAAATAAGAATACAATCGGTAGAGAATCAATAGGAAGGTGTACCAACAAGAATAGACCAAGGCTTTCCCTACACAGGCGACGTTGTCATGGCCGTTGGTTCGAGCAAAGGGGAGTCTCAAGTTCTGGAGAATAGTGAGTGCGGGAGTTTCCACCGGAGCTTGCGTCGGCGATCGGTCGGCACAGAGCAACGCTCACGAGGGTGCTACGATGTCTCCCCATATGCGTCGGGGATGAGCGGGAAGTCGAAGACGCTAGTACAGCTTCCCAAGTCGAGGCCCCGCCCACCGAAACTGGTTCATCGGTGACTAGGATTAGAGGTGGGGAGGAGTGGACTCATTGATGCCTCACGCTGCCATTCGCCCAAAAGCTCAAGGAGAAAGTGGCCAAGGAAGGAACATGAAGGAGAAATCGATAGGTGGCGGCTAGGTTTAGTTAGGAAACGGGAAGAAGAATTGGAAAATATATAAAGGAAGGGTTAGGGTTTTGAACGAAGAGAGGGGGTTAGGTTGGGTTGGCGTGCCCATGCCTTCTGCTGGTGGCAGCAACAGCTGGCTACAGTGTCGTGTCCTTCCATTGGGAAGAGAAACAATAGCTTATTGGGTTGTCCGGGTCGGGTTAGACTATCATCCGCCCATCCTTTAATGCAAGCTTTAGTTCACTGGCCTTCTGCTGGTGACTAAGGGAATGGGGTTTGGGTTTCGGGTTTCAGGTGCTAATGAATCAAACCCTATTTATTAAGAGGAGCTACCAAGTAGAATTGTTGCTCCTATTGGTCTGGGCCCAAGTAATGGGCCGGATTACTAAGGAAGTAATCTTGGTTAATCCAAACTAACAAAAAGCTATATAAACATTAATACTATATATGAAATAATAAGAATATTACTAATCTTCTAAAGCTCAATTATCACTACCATTTTGAAATTGTTAAGATAAAAAAATAATAGGAAAATAAAAATATATATAATAACCATTAAGTTTACATAATCCAATCTAGCTTCTAACATAATAACACTAATAATATTATAACTGCCTATATCTATTTATGAGGTAAATTCAAATTTTAATTTGGTAACATTTTTATTAATAAAATAATTTATAATGTATAATTTAAAATTGGGGGTTTATATCCTTCCCTACTTAGAAGAATTTTGTTTCCGAAATTAAGAATATGGCACGAATAGAGGAAAAAAATCAAGATTTTGAAATGTTAAATGATATCCAAAATACAGTACGTAAGTTCGTACCTTGATCCTCGAATAAATGAGGAAAGCGCTCCCGAATAGAGTCATCACGCTCCCAAGTGGACTCATCCGGAGAATGATGCTTCCATGCAACTCGGACAAGTCGAATAGTCTGCCCCCTCAATACATTCTCGCTGTAATCGAGAATCTCAACAGGTTGCTCCACATACGATCGACTCGCTCCATCCGCACTCTCTAAATGATCAAGCACGTGGCTGGGTTCTGCTACATACTTCCTCAACTGCAATACATGAAAAACATCATGCACACCCTCAAGTGACGGAGGCAATACAAGACGGTAAGCCACTTCACAAACTCGCTCCAATATGTCGAAAGGCCCGATGTATCTCGGACTCCACTTGCCTCTACCCCTAAATCTGTTAGTCTCCCGAGTTAGTGATATCCTAAAAAATATGTGATTGCCTTCCTTAAACTCCAAAGGTCGATGATGCGTATCAACCAAATGCTTCTGTCTATCATGTGCTGCTTTGAGGTGGCTCTGAATCTGCTTCACTTTCTCCACTGTATGGGTCACTAGATCTGGACCAAGTTTCTAACGCTCTTCGACGTCACTCTAACACACTAGAGACTTGTATTTCCTGTCATACAGTACCTTAAAAGGTGTCATCTGTATGCTTGCTTGGTAGCTTTTGTTGTAGGAAAATTCTACCAAGTGTAGGTAATCTTCCCAAGATCCTCCAAAATCTAACATGCAAGCTCTCAGCATATCCTCAAGTATCTGGATGGTGCGCTCTGACTGACCATCGGTCTGCGGGTGATAAGTAGTGCTGAGCTTGAGGCGAGTTTCGAGGCTCTCATGCATACTCCTTCAGAAATGAGATATAAAATTCGAATCTTGATCCGACACAATACTCACTGGTACTTCATACAGTCGTACTATTTACCTCATGTACAAATCCGCTAAAACCTCCATGGATTGCCCGACTCTGAAGGACAAAAAATGAGCCGACTTGGTGAGTCGATCCACGATAACCCAAACTGCATCCTTCTCGCTGGGACTCCTCGGGAATCCAATAATAAAATCCATCGTGATGTGTTCCTACTTCCACTCAGGAATGATTTAGCGGCTATAACATTCCTATTGACCTCTGATGATCGGCCTTGACCTGCTGACAAACCAAGCACCTCGCTACGAATCGAGTTGGTCTCTTCCTTCATCCCATGCCACCAGTAATACTGCCTTAAATCCCTGTACTTCTTCATACCTATAGGATGAAATGAATATATAGAGCTATGCGTCTCATCCTCATGAGTTTGTAGCCCTGTCTGCATGCCGACCTCTGTCCTCTCACGGAGTCTCCTGAATCTCGTATCTGTAAGTTGAGCGGCCTTAATCCTCTCAACCAACGAAGACTGTACCCCAAGGGTAGCTAACTGACTATTCATATCTAGCAATACTACCTCTATCCCCAACTCCTGGAGATCCTCTATCAAGTGACACTGAGTTGTTAAGAAGTATGCAATAGGTTTCCTGCTCAAGGCATTAGCCACGACATTCGCGTTGCCAGGGTGATACTGTAACTTAATCTCAAAGTATTTCATCAACTCTAGCCAATGTCTCTGTCTCATGTTCAGCTCATTCTGAGTGAAGACACACTTCACGCTCTTATGATCAGTAAATATCTCAACTCGCTCTTCATACAAGTAGTACCTCCATAGCTTCTGTGTAAATATCACTGCAGCTAGCTCCAAATCGTGTGTCGGATAGTTTTTCTCATGAGTTCTCAACTGTCTTGATGCATATGCCATAACCTTGCCATACTGCATCAGAACATATCCTAATTTGCTCCCAGATACATTGATGTATACCACAAAGCCTCCAGATCCCATATAAAGAGTCAAGATAGGTGTTGACGTTAGACGCTTCTTCAACTCATCAAAAGCAATCTGACACTCCTCTGTCCAGATGAACTCATGATCCTTATGCGTCAAACGTGTCATAGGCTCTGCAATCCTTGAGAAGTTTTCTACGAACCTTCGATAGTATCCGGCAAGTCCAAGGAAACTTCTAACCTCCGTAACTGATGTAGGGGTAGGCCATGTCTGCACTGCAGCAATCTTCTCTAGGTCCACTGCTAATCCATCCCCAGTAATTATGTGCCCAAGGAAAGATACCTTGCTCAGACAAAACTCACACTTACTGAGCTTGGCATATAGTCTTTTCCTCCTCAATGTATCCAGCACCGAACCTGAGATGTTCCTTATGCTCCTCGTGGCTCTTGGAGTACACCAAAATATCATCAATAAGTACCACTACGAACTTATCTAAGTACTGGTGGAACACCTTATTCATCATACTCATGAACATAGCTGGAGCATTGGTTAAACTAAACGGCATCACGAGGAACTCATAGTGCCCATACTTCGTCGAAAAGGCCGTCTTCGGAATATCCTCCTTTCGGACCTTGATCTGGTGGTAGCCAGACCTGAGATCAATATCCGAGAACACACATGCACCGCTTAACTGGTCAAATAAATCATTTGTGCGGGACAAGGGATACTTGTTCTTCACCGTCACTGCATTCAATTTTCTATAATCTATGCACAAACATACAGACCAGTCCTTCTTCGGTATAAGTAAGACTGAAGCTCCCCATAGAGAAGTACTAGACCGAATAAAACCTTTGTCCAAAAGCATGTCTTTCTGGATCTTCAGCTCATGTGGCTCCTTTGGTGCTAGTCTATACACATTGGAAGTAATTGGTGTTGCCCCCGAAATTAGTTCAATAGAAAACTCTATCTCCCTATCAGGTGGCAGTCCTGGAAGCTTATCAGAAAACATGTCCTAGAACTCTGATATAATCGACGAGTATGCTGATTCCTCCAATGTAATGTGTGCTCCAGGGGTAGAATAGTCACCAAGCTCTTTAGCTCCTCGGAGAAACTCAAACTTACGGTGACCTGGGGGTCAGAATATGACCATCCACGTCGAAAATCTAGCATCGCATAGTACTGGCTCAACCAATCCATGCCAAGAACCATATCATAGCTTGGCATAGAGAAGACTAGGAATCGAGCATGCATCTCTCGTCTGTAAACAACTATAGAACATGATCTACATGCATCGCTAATGGGTACTATTCTGCCTCCCGTGAGAATTTTTATGGTCTTCGGAAGGGGTGCAGTTGCTACTCTATGGGTGGCCACAAAACTAGAGCTATAAATGAATGTGTGGCACTAGAATCAAATAATACTACTGCTCATAAAGAATTAATACTGCTGCTCATAAAGAAGCTACTAATATAGTACCTGCGATCACCTTTTCGGCTGTCTCAGCCTCCTCAATAGTCATAACAAAGGCCTGGCTACGTCCCTGTGCCATCGTCTGTTGTCTGGCCTGCTGGAATCGAGCAGTCTACGGTGCCAAAGGTGGTCCCCCTGGTACCCTTCTAGTGTTGGTAGTCGCATCGTCCCAACTCCTGTATGAGGCACTCTCGGACCCTAAAAGAATGGCCCAGGTGGCTGCTGGAATGGTATCAGCACCGAAAATATTAGACGGTAAAACATCGATGCTGCTCATCGACGCTATGTGCACTCCCGAGCGTGGTGCTGATCAAATACATAAACCAAACATAGTCCCAGCTTGCGTCGACAATCCTTCATGATATAGCCTACCTTACCACAGTGATGGCAAGTAGAGAGCCCTGCTGCTGCTGGTGGTGTAGTGCCCCGTCCCTATATCGTATCCCATTTTCATCTACGGGGTACGCAAGAAAGGAACACTGTCGCGACCAATTCAGTCAGAACTGATAGATCGGGATCGATTGAATCGGTCGAACATGAACGATTGAATTAAGATCATTTTCTCGTTATGGAAAGGCTTCTTCAGAATCAAGTCCTATATTCAGTCGGTTGTTCTTCTAGGATAGACTCTGCGGCTGAGTCGGGAGAGACCTTTCGTTGCTCTGCTTTTTATGTCATACTTGATCTTTGGCTTTGGTTTTCGTGAATGCATTTTTGTGAATATTTTCAATGGTTTTCATGGCTTGTATTTTCGAACTTCGCATTCGTATCGAACTCCTTGAATGGTATAGTATTCTAATCAGTTGCTTATACGATTGTAGGTGATCTCGTATGCGACGTCTAAGCGCGACCAACCTGTCCCTCGCCTCAAGCAAAACTAAGGTGAGTGGCTGACCTCTTTCACCTCGACCCTCTGGTTTCAAATCAAACATGAAACACAAAATGCATGCTCATAATCGTAGTATAGAATTAATAAATTGTGGCATGATTCTTTATGAAACACTTGCTATAAAACTGCTAACATGAAACTGATGTATGCTTTTTATGCCATATTTACTTAGTCCTATGCAAATAAAAGATTGAATCGATTAATGAGTATCGCAACAATAAGGCTAAGTTCAAAGAAGAATAGTACGATCATTGGACAACTTGTGCACAAGGTGTAGTTTTCTCGAATGGTTGTCTAGGCCAAGGAACCGATTCGGCTCGGAAGGAACGAGTATAGCAAGTGCCAGCAGGACTGACACGGGTGATTCGAGAACTTTTGGGTAGGGCTCGCTACCCGCCGCGAAATGATCGTCGTCTAACCCAGCTATAGTCTATGATGGCTTGACATTGCCAGTGACCTTCACACCCTTTCACTCTTGAACTAATACTAGTAACATAGGATAAATATGGACAGCTGCTCAATGTATAAGATTTTCATATGCTTGTCTCTTAACATGTTAAGATACGAATCGATCAGGATGGTTAGAAAGATCACCAAATAGCTAACATGTTTTATAAAACTGTATGAACAAATTGAGAGCTTGGGTTTTAAATTAGCCACTCACCAGTACATGTGATCGTACTGACCCTCGCTCTCTACAGGTGCTACGAATTCGGAGGAATGCGCTAACTAGCCAAGGCGACGTTCGTATTTTGAAGCTTCGATCGCGCATCGAAGGCTCTCGCTACTTAACTTTTGAAGACTTTCTACAACAGTCTAAGAAGATGTTTCGACTTCCCTCCATTCCAGGTGGCTGGAATACTTTTGTTATAAATTAAGGGAGGTAATGTATGGAAAGATTATCTTATCAGCGTTTATTTAATAATCGAGTCAAGTTGTAAGCCCACGCGGCATGATTGTAATAGAGTCTTGTAATATGATGTCGATTATCAATAAAATGCAAAATTTCTCTATCTCAATGTATGTTATTCAATTTCTCTGCATACTCTCTTAGATGTTATGTTTTAGATAACTTTATGACTATGTCTTATGCAATCGTAACCTAGGTTCGCACGGTATCACGCCTGGGGGACGACTATCGATTCTTCGAAATTGAGGCATAACAAAATGGTATCAGAGCACGGCTTTACGTCCTTGTCCTCTAGTCTCGAGTCTCTAGTCTCGAACCGTTGATCTTGTGTCGATGAGATGAGTTGTTCTATATGGTAAACCTAGGACATTTTCTGAAACTAACAAGAGTTGCCTTTTATTCCAGAAGTTACGGAACTAAGGTAGAGGACGAGGTCAGCGCGTCCAACGGCTCGAGTAGTTCCGAAGCCGAGCCTTCTGTCAACCCAATAGGAAGGACATCTTCCAAAGTTGGGCCTTTCGGCAATCCTATGGAGCGGATGCTGCATATGATCGAAATACAGCAAAGGCAGGCTACAACATTCTAACAAGAAAGCGAGAAGCTATGCCTGCAGTTCGAAAGGCGACAGGTCCAATTTGAAGCCCGATTCGAAGCGTAATTCAAGATACAGTAAGAGCAACTTGATACGCTATGGTAGTTAGTGCAAACGATCGTGACCAATGAGAATTCTACAAGCCGTACTGTCGAACCTGTGACATGACCCATTGAAGGCGCACCCAGGAAGCCTTCGCCTCAGCTTGCACCGCCAGAGAATAACACCTTCGACATCACCAACTTCAAGAAGACATTTTGTACTTCCTTCTCCGACACAGAAGACCCGTCTCTCGCAAACGGCTGGTTAGAAGATCCAAGATAATTTCTAACTCCTCGACATTGATAAAGTCAAGAAATTCGCTTGTGCTCAACTTCAACTTCGGTTGAACGTGCACGACTGGTGGGCAGTACAAAAACAAGTGATCCATCGCGATGACTCCATCGCACTGATCCCTTGGGCTATATTCCGCAACGCCTTCGAAGTCGAGTATTTGCCAGCAGCGATCCGTCAGGCGAAAGAGAACAAGTTCATGCAGCTGAAGTAGAAAAATATAACAGTACGCTACTATTCTATAGAGTTTAACAAGCTGACCCGATTTGTTGGGGTTTATCTGCCAACGACGACAAGTCGAGCACGAAGATTCGAAGCGGGCCTGAGGCCTTCTATTTTCGCTCATATGACTGTCCCTGAGTACCAAATGATAGGCAAATTGCTCAATCATGCCCTTTGCCTTGAGCCTCAAGACCCTCCAGTCACTACCGTCGCTGTGCATACTTACAATCACAAGCGCCATGGTAATACAGGAGATAACAATGCTCATAAGCATCCAAACTGCGATAATAGAGGTGGCAACTAGGGAAGGGACCGAGTAATCTGCGATCATTGCCACAAAGTGGGGCATGTGGCGAACGAATGTCGAATGAAAAGTGGAGCATGCTTCTTGTGCGGTCGAGTAGGGCCCATCACACGCAACTGCCCTAAAGGTGGACCGAACCAACGCCCTCCGCGACTGCAGAACCAACAGAATCGAGGCCTGGCACCTCGGGCTCCTCAAGTTGCACAACCTAATGTCTAAGATCGTCGTCCTAATGCCCAGGGACGAGTCTACGCCATGACCAGATGTAAAGCGTTCGCATCTGACACAGTCATGATAGGTATACTATTTTTCAATAACAAACCTGCTCGTGTACTGTTTGATTCAGGTGCTATGTATAGTTTTGTATCAGCAAATTTTGTCGCCGAGCATAAATTTCCTATGACATCTCTAGGCCCCAATCTTAGTGTAAATGTACCATCAGGCACGTCACTACTTGCATACTTAGGCTGCAGAGACTGTATCATCTGTATCGAAGGTAAACATGTCTATATTGATGCGATAGTTCTTGACATTAAAGACTACGACTTCATACTGGGAATGGATTGGCTTAGTGCTTGCAACGCCACCATCGACCGCGCGGGAAAGACGGTCACCTTTCGCATACCTGGAGTGCTAAAATTCTACTATTCTTATGGTAAAGCATCACCGACCTGCATGATGATCTCGACAATATCTGCTCGAAGGATGCTTTATGCCAGATGTGAAGGTTATTTGGCATTCGTTCGAGACATACAACAGGATGGTACAAACGCGGGTCAGACCGACATTGTAGCAGAATTCCCAGATGTATTTCCGGACGAGCTGCCCGGCATGCTACCTAATCGAGAGATCGAATTCACCATTGACACATTCTCCGACACCCGACGTTGGCCCATTCAGCCATGGTCAAACCAATTTCGATAATTGACCTAAAACTTCGAGTTCGGTATAAAAAGAAATAGAAGATCGTAGATTTTGTGTTTATAATTTTTTATACTTTATTCTGTATTTTTTCTTTTCTTGAGTCTAGATAAATTGTGCGTCGGGATCACTAGCAATTAGAAGTTCATCTCCTGATAAAAAACCAAACTAATCCTTGACCTAAAACCAGACCAAATCCAAAAGCTAAAATGACCAAAAACCCTAGTAACCGAACTAGGCCTGAGTTCTGCCCGAACTTGGTCCCCCTTGATTTCTCCTAGTCAGCAGCATTCCCTAGTCTTTTGGATCTTAAACGTTCAAAAATATGAACGTTAGCCTATCGAGTTCTGCCCGAACTCTGTCCTAGAAAATCCTATAAAAGAGAAAATTTTTTCATTTCTATTCACTCATTCAATCTTCATCTTCTCTATCATTCCTAAGCTTTTTATTCTATTTACAAAGCTTCAATCTTCAAATCTCTAAGACAACTCCGATTCTTCTAGTGTCGGTGGTTTTCGATTAGGAGTTTTCGAGTTATACAAACTTGGCGTATAAAAGTTTTTCTCAGAAAAGGTGTTGTTGAAGTTTGATCATGGGCTTCAGATAAATACACGAAGGTGTTGAAGTTGGCGTGTTCTTCAAAGTAAAGCATGCAATGTAATCTCTATTCAAAATAGTATATTATAGCAAGCAAGAGTTTTCACGAACTGGACTAGTCCTCTCAGAGGGAAACCAGTATAAACCTGCTGTGTCTGCATATTGCTTTCTTGCCTCCACTATATTTACTACTTTACTTTGCATTTCAAGTTCATTAATATTTGCTTCACCTGCTTAAGTTTTTAATTGGTAATTATTTTTTTGCTGTACTCTATTCACCCCCTCTAGAGGTGCCATCGACCCTACAATTGGTATCAGAGCACAGTTTATCTCTAGTCGGATTAAAACTCCTTGAGATATGGCATCCCTATGTCCAAGCAATGGTGAAGGCCAATCAATAAATAGGCCACCCTATTTGATGGCACAAACTACACGTACTGGAAGACACGTATGAGCTTTTACCTCAAGTCTCTTGATTTCGATTTATGGTCGATTGTCATGAATGGATATAAGAAACTACTACCTATTACGGTAGAAGGTATTATAGTAGAAAAACCATTCGACAAATATATCGACAATGAAAAAAAAAACAAGCTAGTCTTGATGCAAAAGCTATCAATGCTTTATTTTGTGCTGTAAATAGAATTGAGTTTAACAGAGTTTCAACATGTGTCACGTCTCACGAGGTTTGGTAACTTCTTGAGATTACTCATGAAGGCACTTCACAAATGAAGGAGTCCAAAATCTCATGACTCACACTAGAATATGAGGCCTTCAAAATGAAGCCTAATGAGACTATCACAAATATGTTTACTCGATTTCTAGATATTGTTAATCCTCTATCTTCCCTTGGAAAAAAATACACTAATCATAAGAAGATTCGGAAGGTACTTCATGGGCTAACCAAGAACTTGAATCCTAAAGCGACGACCATTATCGAAGAAAATGATCTCACGCTAATGACTCTTGAAACCCTTATGGAAAAGCTCATGATGCATGAGCTAGACCTTAAAGATTTTGAAGAGTCATCTCTAAAAAAAAAAAGCAATAGCATTCAAAGTGAACCACATGACAGCCTTTGACGATAAAAGTAAGACAGACAGCTCAGACAACGAGCAGATGACACTCATGGCGAGGAACTTCAAAAGATTCCTCGGATATGAGAAGTCGAACAAGAAAAAGAAAGATTCCAAAGATGATGAAGAACCGATCTGCTTCAGCTGTAAAGAATAGGTCACATCAAGAAGGACTGTCTTGTTATAAGAAAGGGAAGCAGGCATGATCAGACAAGCAAGAGAAAGTCTTCAACTAGAAACTATGCTAACACTAGCATTTGGTGTGAAAGCGAAGCTAGTGATTCTGAAGAAGAAGAAGAAGAAGAAGAGAAGCCTCGCAACACAACGAACCTATGCTTTATGGCTATAGATGCTAAGGTAATATCAAACCCTCCCTATGAAGAATTTACTTTCAATGAACTATCTGATGCTTTCACCGATCTGCTAGAAGATCAGAGGAAAATTATATATATGTACAAAAGTGCTAAAAAGAGCTAAAATTTGTACAATTTGAGTTTTCAAAGCAATCTTAAATGCTAAAAGATATTAGAGATTCTTCTAGTGACACAAATGAGATTACTTCTCTAAAGTTAAGCTTACATGAAACTCTTAAAAGCTTGAGAAAGCCAATCAAAAAATGTTAAACTTAACGATCTCCATGAATTAGAGAAAAGAAGTATTGTATTATTGCTCAGAGAATAGATGCACTCACGGCCAAATATAATGAAGCATGTGACGTCTCTAAAATGTTAGAGATCAAACTGGGTAAACAAGTTGTCAAACCTATAGCTCAAGTGAACACAAGTCACAAGGTCAAACACAAACACAACACTACCAACATTGCTAGAACTGCCAGAAGTCATGCATTATATACCTTTCCACACAATAAGAAAGCACACACATCTTCAAAAACACATAAACATGATCTTCGAACTACACCGAGCACTAACACTTCTGCTATATGTTATTATTGTGGTATAAAAGGACATGTATCACACCAATGTAAAATTAGAAAGCTAGTAGTTTGAATGTATATGTATGGGTTCCAAAAACTAACATATCAGGACCCTCAAGAAAGTGGGTACCAAAGGTTACATCTTCAACTTGTGTTGTAGGTGGACCTTCCTTCTCCCACTAAAAGCAAGTGGATTCTCGATAGTGGTTGCTCTAGGCACATGACGGGTGGTAACACATTATTTGTAACTCTATCGATGAACAAAGAAGGCTATGTCTCCTTTGGGAACAACCTTAAAGGACATATATTGGAATTGGCGACATAGGTACGTCTCCCTCACCTATTATTAAAGATGTATGTTTAGTAACATAATTAAAACATAACCTGTTAAGTATTAGTCAACTGACTGATCATGGTTATGGAATTAATTTTAAGAATACATGTTTTATTTATGATAAAACTTCTGGAATAACTTTCTTTGAGGGAATAAGAGAGTACAACATATATGTACTATATATGTCAGAGAAGACTAACAATACAGGGAAGTGTCTGTTCATAACTCAAGATGAAAGTTGGGTATAGCATATGCGTCTTGGACATGCGAACATGGACACTATTGCAAGATTGTCCACCAAAAACTGGTAAGAGGCTTACCTGATATCACTTTCAAGAAATATATAGTCTGCCGAATGTGAAAAGAATAAGGCATCCAGATTATCTTTCAAATCAATAAATACTGTAGGTACCTCTAGACCTCTGCAATTACTTCATATGGATTTATTTGGACCAAGTAGTGTCACAAGTCTTGGCGATAAGCTGTATGCTTACGTGATAGTTGACGGTATTCACGATATACTTGGGTTTACTTTCTTGCAAATATGAATAAAGCATTTTCTAAGTTTGTATCTTTTTGTAAAAAGGTACAAAATGAGAAAAGATTCATGATTACTCAGATACGAAATGATTATGGAGGAGAATTCGATAACCATGAGTTTAAACATTCTGTGATTCAAATAGGTTATCACATGAATTCTTTTGCCCCAGAACTCCTCAACAAAATTGCATTGTGGATAGGAAGAATAGAACTCTTGGCGATATGGCCAAAGTTATGCCAAACAAGCATAATCTTCCAAAATACTTTTGGGCAGAAGTTATTTATACAGCATGCCATGTTCTGAATAAAGTTCTAATTAACCCATCTCTAAAAAAGACTCTTTATGAATTATGGTTTAATAGAACTCCTAACATCAGTTATTTCAAGGTCTTTGGTTGCAGATGCTTTATTTAAATACAAAAGACAACTTGAAAAATTCGACAAAAAAGCTGATGAGGGCATATTTTTGGGTATGCGGCAAAGAGTAAAGGCTATAGGGTATTCAAAGAGGTCACTTGTTGTTGAAGAGTCAATAAACGTCACATTTGATGAGCTGAACAGTCAACGAAATGACGATAGTGACAATGAAGAAGAGAAAAATCCTACCAACAGAACATAGAAGATACACCATCCACGTCCTATCTGGAAAGTCTGCCGAAACATTTGCAATTTATGCCAGACCATCCGGAAGAACTGGTAATAGGTGATGTATCAAGAGGTGTAAGTACTCGGTCAAGCACAAGAGAGATAGTTGCTAATGTTACATTTCTTTCCAAAATAGAACCAAAAAATATTTTAGAAGCTTTTAGTGATGAATTTTGATTTCTACGATGCAAGAGGAACTAAACCAATTTGAATGAAATCAAGTTTGGGAACTTATTCCCAGACCTATTGATCATCCGATCATTGGTACCAAATGGGTGTTCCTAAATAAATTAGATGAGAATGGTTCAGTCACACGCAACAACACGTCTAGTAGCTCAAGGCTATAATCAAGAGAAGGCATTGACTATGATAAGACATATGCTCCAGTTGCTAGACTAGAGTCCATTCGAATGCTTTATACTTTTGCTAGTTTTCATGATTTCAAACTTTTTCAAATGGATGTCAAAAGTGCTTTTCTAAATAGTTTTTAAAAGAAAAGTGTTTGTAAAACAACCTCCAGGTTTCAAAGATTTTAAAAATCCTGATCACGTATTCAAGCTACGTAAAGCTCTCTATGGTCTCAAACAAGCACCTCGTACATGGTATGAGCGCCTTAGTTCCTTCTTGCTTGAACACGGGTTTTAGAAGGAAGGTTGATTCTACTCTCTTTATAAATTTTTGGATAAGAATATTTTATTAGTGCAGATATATGTAGATGATATAATTTTTGGATAAATAATGAGATGCTATGTAACGAGTTTGCTAAGAGTATGCAGAGTGAATTCGGAATGGCATGATGGGAGAACTAACATTCTTCCTCGGGCTACAAATTAAGCAAAACTCACAAGGAATATTTATCAATCAAGCAAAGTATATAAAAGACTTGCTGAAGAAGTTTGACATGGATAACGTCAAATCGACGTACACCGATGACAACATATACAAATCTTGATATAGATGAAAGTGGTACACTAACTGACGTACGTAAATATTGAAGTATGATTGGTAGTTTACTATACTTAACTGATAGTCGACCTGATATTATGTTTTCAGTATGCTTACATGTACGTTATCAGGCTTGTCCTAAAGAATCACATTGAGCGTCGTTAAGCGTATCCTGCGATACCTTAAAGGAACTTTGATGAATGGTCTTTGGTATCCCAAAACTAGGGCTGTAAACGAGCCAAGCCGAGCCAAGCTTTTGTAAGCTTGAGCTTGGCTTGACTAAAATTAATCGAGCTCAAGCTCGAGCTCGAGCTTGATAAAAAATTTATTTTAGAGCTTGAGCTTGGCTCGAGCTTGTTTATATTAAGCTTGAGCTTGGCTTGGTTTGAGCTCGAGCTTGGCTTGATAAGCAAGCTTGATTCAAGCTTGATAAACAAGTTTGTTAAGCTTGATTTCAAGCTCGCTCAACTTTATTTCAAGCTCATTAAGCTTGATTTCAAGTTTAATGAGCTCGATTTCAATTTAGTTAGGTTTAAATTCAAGTACATATAATATTAACAATTTATTTATAAAAATTAATTAAAAACTTTCTTAATATCAATTATTAAGGACATATAAATATATAATGCACACACACACACACACACACACACACCCCTACACGTTATATATATATATATATATATATATATATATATATATATATAATTCAACAAAGAACAAACGAGCTTCTAAACAAGCTCCTAAACGAGCTTCTAAACAAGCCAGCTCACAAGCTCAAACGAGCCGAGTACTTCTAAGCTTGAGCTTGGCTCGTTTATTAATCGAGCTCGAAAATGAAGCTTGAGCTCAGCTTGTTTACTAAACGAACCGAGCTCAAACAAGCTTTTATCGAGCCGAGCTTCGAGCAGCTCGTGAACGGCTTGGCTCATTTGCAGCCCTACCCAAAACCGATTCGTTTGATCTGATAGGTTACTCAGACGCAGATTTTGCTGGATGCAAAGTCGATCGTAAAAGTACCATGGCACATATCATTTTCTAGAAAGTCATTAGCCTCCTGGTTTTTTAAGAAATAAAATTCTGTTGCATTATCAACAACTGATGCTGAATATATAGCCGTAGGACATTGTTGTGCTCAAATTTTATGGATGAAGCAAACTTTGAAAGACTATCAGTTAACGTTTAATCATATCCCTATTTACTGCGATAATACTAGCTCCATTAATCTCACGAAGAATTCGATATGTCATTCATGCACTAAACACATTGAAATTAGACATCATTTTCTTAAAGATCATGTTTTACAGGGAGATATTAACTTAGAATTTGTTGACACTGAACATCAACTAGCTGACATCTTCACTAAACCCTTGGCTGAAGATTGTTTTAACTTTATACGAAGAAAATTAGGAATTTTAGATGTTGAAGTAATATAATTAAATATTATTTGATTAAAACTCATAAATTTATTGAAAATATTTGGTTATAAGCCGAAAGGGCCCTTCTGTCACACAAGTGCAAATAGCCTAAAGCGACACGGTGTACTAGTCTTTAGACTACCGCTAGTTAGGATCCGGCTCCTACAGCTAACCCGAGATATTCTATACAATTTGTATTTTTTTATTAGTTAATATTAATTATTTATTTCAACTCAATTATTACTAATTAATTTCGTATTTATGTTAAAACCCTATCACAAACTTTCCAATTCTATCCTGATTACCAAGTGACCGAACTCGATCAGTGTTTGGCCGAACTCGGTCTGGGTGAATTAGAACAAAAACTGGACAGTCAGGTCTCCTCTTTATTTAAACCTCTACATCATCATCTTCCTCACAAAAGCTACCAAAATTCTATCGTAAACCCTAACCCTAACTTCTTAGTTCTCCTTCTTCCAAGCCTCTCAAACTTTCAAATCTTGGAATTGGAGCTCTCTCGAAGTTCTCTTCCTTTGTCTACAATCAATTTTGATATAGTTTCACTCCTTCCATCATTTTCTATTTCATTGGCTCCTAAAATTCCTATTTCTTCCCAAAAAAGGAAAGTTGATGAAGGTTCATCCTCAACTCCTCACGAGGCGGCCTCCTTTTCACTTTTCAGTCGCTCCAAATCGGATGGTGACTTCTTTGATGATTTCATATTTGTGTCATACAATGCATCAAATGAGTGGTTTAGTGAATTTCATCAAAGAAAGATTTCTCCGGGATCTCCTATCAATTTCATATTATTTTGATCATGCAAACATTTTTGAACACCATCAGTTGCTAGATTTAGTTCAATCTAGTTTTCCTATATATTCCAATGATATCTCAGTTTTATTACAACTTATCGGTTACTAACAAAGTAAAATCAAAAGTGGGTGGAGTTGATATTGACTTTGATGTCAATGATTTAGCTATCATACTTAATATTCCTAATATTGGGGATGCATTAGTTATATCACCTTGGTCCAATTTCTCGAAGGGACAACTTTTGATTCATTTCGTGACTCGTTATGTCACCAAACCCCAGACCTAAAGGCAGTCTTCGTCCCAAACACTTGAACAACTATTTCTATGACCTTCATAGATGGTATTCTCCACCATCATTCCAAAGAATACCGCCACTAATGAGATCTCCTACTTAGAGCTTTCTGCTATCTATCATCTCTATTTTCATGTCCCTTTAGTCTGTCTAAGACGATCATCACTGCTATAGAGCGGTGTCGCAAGAAACTGCGTCGACTACTCTATGCGATGTATCTATCTTATATATTTCAGTACTTTGAGGTTATGCTTAGGGATTGTCCATATGATGGGGCTCCTGCTTATCTTCATGAGCATCATCACACTGCTCCTATTCCAGTCATTCAGGTTCCTCCACTCCAGTTGACCCATCAGGTGCTCCTACGCATCCTCCCTGGTGTTACTCTTGAGTCACTCTAGGCTTTTGTGATGGATTAGTTTCGGTTCATGGACTTCCGTACCACCCTTCAGCTTCAGGACATCTCCAACTCTGTGTGGGATATGTCATACAGTCTTGCTCACAACCCTAGTGGTCCTATCCCTATGGTTTGTGATCCCACCAGACTTGGATATCGCATGATGATCCAGAGGCTCATCGATACTTTGACCCTGCTGCTGCGCGTTATGATCCCAACCGTTCTACTGAGACCGGTCCTTCCAGGCGGTAGGTGCTGCTGCTGCTGATGATGATAATTGAGGATCTATTTTCTCGTGATAGACCATCACTAGTTATATTTTTTGTTTTATTTGTGTGACTATGTATTAGTGCTAAATGCTTATTTCAAGCATTATCTGCTTTAGTTTATTTGGACTAGTTGTATGAACTCTATCTATTTTAGTTTTCATTAGTATTTTCTGTTTTCAGCACTGTGCATTCCATTTATGGTTAACATTTAATGTTATGCTCTTGATTGTGCTGAGTACTGCTATTTACTTGCGTCATTTTTTCTTATATGACAAAACGGGGAGTAGATGGATACTTAATATTTTTTCCTGCTTAATTGTTTTTGTTTGGAGATATTGTTTATTTTTCTAGACTCTTACAGATATTTCAGCCGACATAGTTTTTTACGGAAGGTAATAAGACTTGACCGTACATTACGGGGGAGCAAAAATATTGTATCAATATTCAAGGCCAAAGCTACTACCGTACCACATCAAGTCTTCTTCAAAATCGAGCTGAATAGCTTCTTAAGTATCAATCGTAATTTTGTCAAATTATCAAAATGGGAGAGATTGTTGGCCCATTCAGCCGTAGTCAAACCAATTTTGATAATTGACCTAAAACTTCGAGTTTGATATGAAAAGAAACAAAAGATCGCAGATTTCCTGTTTATAATTTTTTATACTTTATTATGTATTTTTTCTTTTCTTGAGTCTAGATAAATTGTGCGTCGGGATCACTAGAAATTCGATGTTCAACTCCTGATAAAAAACCAAACCAATCCTTGATCCAAAACCAAACCAAATCCAAAAGCTAAAAAGACCAGAAACCCTAGTAACCGAACTCGGCCTGAGTTCTCCGAACTCGGTTCGAACTCGGCCCCTTAGTTTCTCCTGGTTAGCAACATTCCTAGTCTTTTGGATCTTAAACGTTCAAAATATGAATGTTAGCCTACCGAGTTCTGCCCAAACTATGTCCTAGAAAATCCTATAAAAAGAAAAGAAATTCTTATTTCTATCCTCATTCAATCTTCATCTTCTCTATCTATTCCTAAGCTTTCTATTCTATTCACAAAGCTTCAATATTGAATCTCCAAGACAACTCCGATTCTTCTAGTGATGATGGTTTCTGATTAGGAGTTTTTGAGTTGTACAAGCTTGGCGTATAAAAGCTTTTCCCAGAAAAGGTGTTGTTGAAGTTTGATCGTAGATTTCGGATAAAAGTACGACGGTATTGGAGTTGGCGTGTTCTTCGGAGTAAAGCACGCGGTGTAATCTCTATTCTAAATAGTGGATTATAGCGAGCAAGTGTTCTCGTGAACTGGACTAGTCCTCTCAGAAGAAACCAGTATAAACCTGTTGTGTCTGCATATTGCTTTCTTGTCTCCACTATATTTACTGCTTTACTTTGCATTTCAAGTTCATTAATATTTGCTTCACCTGCTTAAGTTTTTAATTGGTAATTATTTTCTGTTGCACTCTATTCAAACCCCTCTAGAGGTGCCATCGATCATACACCCAATCCATCTCCAAAGCTCCATACAGAATGGCCCCCGTAGAGCTAAAGGAATGCAAGGTCCAGTTATAAGAGCTGCTCGACAATGTATTCATATGGCTTAACATCTCGCCATGGGGAGCACCCGTTGTTTGTCAAGAAGAAGGACAACTCAATGCATCTTTGTATCGACTACCGATAGATGTAGAAGGCCATCGTCCGGAAAAAATCCATTGTCCTACATAGACGACCTGTTCGATCAGTTATAGGGAGCCTCGACATTTTTTAAAATTGAATCGGGTTACCATCAACTCAAGATCAAGCCGGATGATGTGTCAAAATTAGCCTTCCGCACTCGATACGGTCATTATGAGTTCCTGGTAATGTTGTTCGGCCTAACGAACGCCCCCGCTGCCTTCATGGATCTAATGAATCGGGTGTTTCGACCCTTCCTTCGTAGTAGTCTTTATAGATGATATACTCGTCTACTCGAACTATAAGCGGCAACACGCAGAGCATCTACGGACCATGCTTCAGACCCTTTATGAAAATTAGCTATATGCGAAGTGGAGCAAGTGTGAATTCTGACTGAGCAGCGTATCGTTCCTTGGGCACACTATTTCCTTTGAAGGCATTTTTGCCAATCCAAAAAAAGTTGAAGCCGTTGTTGACTGCAAATATCCTGCATCAATTGGCGAGATTCAAAGCTTCCTTGGCTTGGCAGGATGCTACAGTCACTTCGTGAACGACTTTGCGAAGATCGCATCGCCTCTGATTTGCCACACTCAGAAAGGAGTCGCATTTGAATGGTCCGACGGCTCTGAAGCTTCCTTCCAGGAGTTAAAGCAACTCGGACCCGATACTCGCACTTCCAGAAGGAACTGAGGGATTCTAGATTTTTAGCGATGCTTCCGTCAGGGTTTGGGTGTATGCTGATGCAACGGAACAAGGTGATAACTTTTGCTTCCCGACAGCTAAAGCCGCATGAGAAGAACTATCCAACTCATGACCTGGAGTTAGCGGCGATTGTGTTCGCGTTAAAACAGTGGCGACACTACCTTTATGGTATGGCATACAGGATTTACACGGATCACAAGAGCCTTAAGTATATATTCACTTAGAAGGAGCTGAACTTACGACAAAGGCGTTGGCTTAAACTAATCATAGATTACGACTTGACTATTGACTATACGCCGGACAAGGAAAATGTTATGGCAGACGCTCTGAGTCAGAAATATATTGCCTCGTTATCCATCGACAGAAGATTGCTACGAGACCTAGAAGAGATGGACATCGACCTCCGGGTTCGATTCAGGGACTGCAGTTGGCACAATTACAGCTAGAGTCGAGCTTGCGGAAAAAGATCAAGACCGCTCAGAAGGATGATCCATACCTGAAGAAAGTGCGAGAGCTAATTTTAACAGGTAGTACGACCAACTTTGCGGAAGATGAGACTGGCATGCTTTGATTGAAGGGTAGGCTATGCGTTCTGGATGATTCATAACTTAGAAAAAAATATTGACAAAAGCGCAATATGCGAAGTACTTCATGTATCCAGGCAGCACCACGATGTACAATGACCTCCGTACGATCTTCTGGTGGTACAGAATGAAGAGAGATATGGCACTCTTTATGTCACGATATATAGCCTATCAGCAGGTGAAAACTGAGCATCAGAGGCAGGGTGGAGAGATGCAGTACCTGGCGATTCCAGAATGAAAGTGGTAGCACGTGTGCATGGATTTTATTGTTAGTCTGTCGAAGATGCCATAGGGAAATGATGCCATATGTGTTATCGTCGATCGACTAACCAAATCAGCACATTTTATTGCCATGTTACTTGGAGCATCGATCGCCTGGCTCAAATTTATCTTGACGAGATAGTACGGCTGCACGGAGTTCCAGTATCCATTGTCTCTGATCGGGATGTATGGTTTTATTGTGCTTTTGGAGTTGCCTTCAGTTGGCTCTTGGTACCAAGTTGAACTTTAGCTCAACTCCTATCCACAGACTGATGGCCAAACGGAGCGTATGAATCAGATTTTCAAAGACATCCTACGACTCTGCACAATCTATTTCAAGTCGAGTTGGGACGTTTATCTACCTCTGGCCAAATTTGTAAACAATAACAATTATTAATCCAGCATTCAGATGACGTCGTACGAAGTCTTGTATGGACGAAAGTACAAATTACCCATTTGCTAGGACAAAGTCGGAGAGCGGCAGATTCTCAGCCCGGAGCAGGTGGAACAGACCGTACAGAAAGTTGGCTCATACGGGAAAGATTGAAGACTGCACAGAGTCGGCAGTAAAGCTACGCTGATATCCATCATCGACGTCTTAAGTTTCTAGAAGGTGATCACGTATTTCTTAAAGTGTCGCCCATGCGAGGAGTTATCCGGTTTGGTGTAAAAGGAAAGCTGAGTCCGCAATTTTTGGGCCTTTCAAAATACTCAAGCAAGTCGCTTCAGTGGCCTACCAAATTGCCCTGCCGCCAGCACTAGTGGGTGTGCATGACGTCTTCTACGTCTCTCAGTTACGGAAGTACATGCACGATCCAAGCCATGTGGTAGATTTTGGCTAGCTGGAGCTGAAGTCCGACTTATCATATGTTGAAGTATCGATCCAAATCTTAGATCACAAGGATAAACTGCTTCGGAACCGAATGATCCCTCTCATCCGCGTACTCTGGAATAATCATTCGGTCAAGGAACCGACCCGGGAGCTTGAATCGGAGATGAAAGAAAAATTTCCTTCATTGTTCTCTTAGAGTTAGGTTCTATTCTTAAGTTTCGAGGATGAACCTTTTCTTAGTTGGTTATGGTGTAGTCCTCCGTCCCTACATCGTGTCCCGTTCCGTCCACGGAGAGATGAACATTGTCGCTACTGATTCAGCTAGAACCGATGGATCGGGATCGATTGAATCGGTCGAACAGGAACAATTGAATTAAGATCTTTTTTTTGTTATGGAAAAGCTTCTTCGGAATCAAGTCCCATATTCAGTTGATTGCGCCTCAAGGATAGACTCTGCGGCTGAGTCGGAAGAGACCTCCCGTTGCTCTGCTTTTTATGCCGCACTTGCTCTTTGGCTTTGGTTTTCGTGAATGCATTTTTGTAAATGTTTTTGATGGTTTTCTTGGCTTGCATTTTTGAACTTTGTATTCGTATCGAACTCCTTGAATGGCACAATGTTCTATTCAGTTGCTTATGCGATTACAGGTGATCGCGTAGGCAATGTCTAAGCGTGGCCAACCAGTCCTTCGCCTCAAGCAAAACTAAGGTGAGTGGCTGACCTCCTTCACTTCGACCCTCTGGTTTCAAATCAAATGAAACACAAAATGCATGCTCGTACTCATAGTGTAGAATCAAAAAATTATGGCACGATTCTTCATAAACACTTACTATAGAACTGCTAACATAAAACTGATGCATGCTTTCTTATGGCACATTTACTTAGTCGTATGCAAATGAAAGATTGAATCGATTAACGAGTATCACAACGATAAGGCTAAGTGCATAAAAATGGCTAAGTTTCAAAGAAGATAGTACGGTCCTTGGACAACTTGTGCACAAGCTATAGTTTTCTCGAACGGTTGCCTAGGATGGCTGCTCTGTAACGCCCCAGAACCAGAATACTGGAGAGCGGGGCGTACATAGCCAGCTACGTATATTGAAGTGCAACCCACCTCGCTATATGGTCACGACTGTCTAGATATATGAGGGTTTAACTACAAGCCAACAGTCTCCTATGGTCATGAACAAGCCTATTGTCTCAATCTCAAGCAAGCAATAATAGTTACAAGATATCAGAGCACCAAATATATAATAGCAAGACGTCCCATACATTACATATTGGATCATGAAGCTAGTCGTACAAAATGTCAAGACTAGCAAGAGTTCAGTCATACATTATCAACCCTAGGATCTGTCAATCATGTTACATCCCGTAGGCAGACAATAAATAAAGGTGCAATACGAGCTAACACGTGCTCGTTGGCTAAACGCCTCAAAAGAATAATTTTTACAATAAAGTGGAAGGACAAAAAGAAACCCACTCGTTGCCAGGGTTACGCCTGGTGGTCACCATCTGGCTGGAAGACAGGTGGATCCTCTGGTGCTGCTCACAAAACCAGCCGGGTCAGACCCCAGAAAGAGCAAGTACCACAAAGGAGGCTTCACTTAGGAACTAAAACCAGCATATCATAATATAATATTAAAGATAAATATTAAATAAAGAACTGATAATAAGAGATAACAACAGTAAACTGAGTACGAAGAAACCATTCAAGTAGCCAGGTCACAACCCTTAAACCAAACAAGGACCGGGGTTGCAGTCCTTCACCTGAATAGAAACCCGTCTCAAATACTATTGGTACAGTGAAGACAATAAACGAAGAGAGGACACAGAACTGCTCCGGGAGCCAGGTTACAACCCTTAAACCAAACAAGGACCGAGGTTGTAACCCTTCGCCTGAACAGAACTGGACCCCTAATCTTTATTGCTAAGGCCAGTATAAATAATCATGGTATTAAGGTAAGGTAAAATATGACGAACATGGCATGGGGTTAAAATAAGACAATAAACGAAGAGAGGACACAGAACTGCTCCGGAAGCCAGTTACAACCCTTAAACCAAATAAGGACCGGGGTTGTAACCCTTCGCCTGAACAGAACTGGACCCCCGATCGTTATTGTTAAGACAAGCATCAATAATCATGTCATGTCATAATCTTGTACAGAATCAGGATAAGACTAAGCTGGAATAAACTCCATCCAATCAATCACGGCCAATCAAGAGCACGGCTTGATACTTTTAACTAACTAGGGTTATCACAAGCCTAGTTACTAGCAAGATGCAATGAGATTATCCCAACAGCCACAAGTCCTGCAGACCATCCGGTTATCCAGGTCGAATATCCGTTTATGAAGAATGCAACACGTGACTGTGTGGTGGAAATGTGCCATACTTGTCGATAGGCTACAAGTCCACTTGAGCGCCCAGATAACGGGATTGTCTGTAGCTGGAAAATCTCTTCATGACTACTGGATGATTCTAGTTATTAGCCTTAGTTGAATTCAGTAGGTACCCCTGACCATGGTATTCAGGGGTCCCTATTTTAGACAAGATACAAGACAAGACTGGTTTATTTATACAAGCACAATCGTCTACGGTATCAAGAGGAGGATTACTAGCATGTCGAGATAGCCGTCGCAACGACGTTCCAGATTACATGTCATGTTTACTTGTCAAGAGTACGCCACGACGGACCACTATCATGTTCTATCCTTACATTATAAAAAATGAGAAAACTTGCATAAAATAGCTAATAACATGCTCTTGAAGCCAAGAAAAAGATCTACCACTTTCATGTTGGGAGTTGGAAGAAATTCTGGCCACAAATTGGCTAAATAAGACATAAAAGCCAAAAACAGTCAAAATAGGCACTATGCGACACTTTTCTGTACTATGCGGCACCCCCATATGCGGTTCGGACACTATACGATACTATGCAACACTCCTATATGTGGCTCGGATACTATACGGCACTATACGGCACTATACCACTCCCATATGCGGCTCGAATACTATGCAGTACTATGCGACACTATGCAACACCCTCATATGCGGCTCAGACACTATGCGGCATTCCCATATGCGACTAGGATACTATGCAGTACTATGCGGTACTATGCAATACCCTTATATGCGGCTCGGACACTATGCGACACTATGCGGCATTCTCATATGCGGCTTGAATACTATGTATCACTATACGGTACTATACATCACCCTCATATACGGCTCGGATACTATGCGGCACTCCTATATGCGGCTCGGATAATATGCAGCACTATGCGGCACTATGCAGCACCTCATATGCGGCTCGGACACTATGCGACACTATGCGGCATTCCCATATGCGGCTCGGATACTATGCAGTACTATACGGCACTATGCAGCACCCTCATATGCGGCTCGGATACTATACGGCACTATGCGGCACTCCCATATGCGGCTCGGATACTATGCAGTACTATGCGGTACTATGCAGCATCCTCATATGCGGCTCGGATACTATGCGTCACTATGCAGCACTCCCATATACGGCTCGGATACTATGCAGCACTATGCGGCACTATGCAGCACCCTCATATGCGACTCGGATACTATGCGGCACTATGCGGCACTATACAGCACTCCCATATGCGGATCGGATATTATGCAGCACTATGCTACATTCCCATATACGGCTCGGATACTATGCGGCACTATGCGTCACTCTTATATGCGGCTCGGATACTATGCAGCACTATACAGCACTATGCAGCACCCTTATATACGGCTCGAACACTATTCATCGTCCCTGCCAGAATCAGTACAGATGAAAATAGAAATGGCCAAAATACTTTTGGCCATAACTTCCTCAAAACAAGTCAAAATCTAACTTTTCAAAGGTCTATTTTGGATAAAATCAAATTCTCTACAACATGGAACAATCAAAACATGAAAATAATAAAGTTTAATAGATCAAAACCTAAGAAAACCGAAAATAATATAAACTTAGATCTACAAGAAAATATCCATCAAAATAAAAAATGCCAAGTTCTAAAGTATCTTAGAATCTCGCGAGGAAGACAATAGAACAACAAAATAGAGTTTCTCCATGAAAGAAGTTGCACTTGCCTAAGCTTCTCTTGGTAGGTGGAGAAGTTAAGAGGAAGAAGATGAAAAAATAAATAAAGAGTAAAGATGAGAGAGAAAGGGGGTTGGATTTTAAATGATGATGGTGGTTGTAGGTAGGGGTTTTCTTTTGGTTCATGATGAACCCAAAAGCAAACCAAACCAAGCTAAACCGAACCAAGCTAAGCCATAACCAATGAAATGCCAAAATAATTATGCCAATACAACATGCTAAAAAATAAATCATGACTAGCTAACCATGACTAATAAAATTACGGACGCAAATATGTACACGTATACAAAAATAAGTAACACGAATTTTGAGGGTGACAACTCTACCCACCTTAAAAGAATTCCGTCCTCGAAATTTAATTAAAGAGGCTAGAGGTGTCGGGACTAGTTACACTATAAGATACAATCTACAGCTAAACAATCAATCAAGCAATCAAATATGCAAGCATAGATTCGAAGTATAAGGTATAAGAAAGATATTATACCTCACGAGTCAAACAGGTCGGAATATCGCGATCGGATATCATCTTCACGCTCCCACATTGACTTATCCAAAGAATGATGACTCCAAGCAACTCGGACTAACTTGATAGTCTTGTTCTTGAGTGTCTTCTCTCTTCGGTCCAATATAGACACAGGCCTTTCCTCATGCACCTCACGTAGCGATGGTAGAAGAGCGAGACGATAGGAAACATCTCCTACTCGCTCTAGCATGTCAAATGGTCCATATACCTAGGACTAAGCTTTCTCCGTACGCCGAAATGAATGACGAACGGTTAGGCAAAATCCTCAGGAATACATGGTCGCCGACAAAAACTCAAGAGGGCGCCGATGCGAATCGACCCAATGACGCTGGCGATCTTGGACAACTCAAAGATGATCTCTGACTCTCCTGACCACCTCAACGGTCTGAGCAATCATTTCTGAACCGAGCATCTGCCTCTCTCCGACATCGTTCCATGCTAGCGGGGATCGGCACTTCCTACCATATAGTACCTCGAACGGTGGCATCTGGATACTAGCTTGGAAACTGTTGTTGTACGAGAACTCTACCAGGTGCAGGTGATCTTGCCACGAACCACCGAAGTCAAGTGCACAAGATCTCAATATGTCTTCCAAGGTTTGTATGGTACGCTCTGACTGACCATCTGTCTGTGGGTGATACGCTGAGCTGAACTGGTGGCGAGTCCCCAAACTCTCTTGCAGGCTACGCCAAAAGTGCGACGTAAATCTGGAATCTCTGTTCGAGGTGATACTAACTGGTATACCATACAATCTGACAATCTGTCGGAGATACATCTCCGCTATCTGAGCCGTCGACTGACCAACTCTGAACAGGAGAAAGTGAGCCACCTTCGTGAGCCTGTCTATGACTACCCAAATAGCGACTCTGCCAACTGGGGATCTAGGCAATCCAGTCACAAAATCCATGGTTATATGTCCCATTTTCACTCTGGAATTGGCAATGGTTGAAGTAGTCCAGCTGGTCTCTGATGTTCAGCCTTAACTTGTTGGCAGACTAAACAATGAGAGACAAACCGGGCTATCTCCCTCTTTATGCCATTCTACCAAAAGTGCTGGCGGATATCACGGTACATCTTCGTACCGCCGGGATGAATAAAACTGCAAACTGTGAGCCTCTGTCATGATCTCATTTCTGATATCTCTACTGGATACACAAAGATGCTTTCCATGTCGAAGTGTACCGTCTTCATGAATGCATAACTCTGGTCTTCGTCCCGCCTCACACTCTGCTCTGAGCCGCTGAAGCTTGGAATCTGCCGACTGTGCCATCTGGATCCTCTCGACTATGCTGGACTGAACCTGCATGCTGGCCATCAATGCCATATTGGTAGAAAGGACAACTTCTATTCCCATCTTCTGAAGATCGGCTAATAACTTCGGCTGCGCTGTGAGAAAATAAACTCCAGCTCTCCTGCTCAATGCATCTGCAATAACGTTGGCCTTCTCAGGATGATACTGCAAGTTGATATCATAATCCACAAGCAGCTCTAGCCATCTCCTCTGACGCATGTTGAGATCCTTCTAGGTGAACACATACTTCAGACTCTTGTGGTCGGTGAAAATTTCCACCCTATCTCCATACAAGTAGTGCCTCCAAAGCTTAAGTACAAACTACTGCCAGCTCCAAGTCATGGGTTAGGTAATTCCTCTCATGATCACGAAGTTGTCGTGACGCATAAGCTATTACCTTCCTATGCTGCATCAGAACACATCCTAAACCTCTGTCCGAAGCATCACAATACACTGAGAATCCTCTGGTTCCATCTGGAAGTGTGAGAATAGGAGCCGTCATCAAGCCTCGCTTCAACCTCTCAAAAGAATCCTGGCACTCTGTTGTCCAAGCAAACTGCACATCCTTGCAGGTCAACTGGGTCAATGGCGCTGAAATTCGAGCAAAGTCTGAAACAAATCGCCGGTAGTAGCCGGCCAAGCCAAGAAACTGCAAATTTCTGCCACTGTGCTAGGTACCGACCACGTTTCAATGGCTACGATCTTCTGGGGATCCACTTCAACTCCTCTTTGGGTGATGATATGACCCAAGTACGAAATGCGATCGAGCCAGAACTCGTATTTACTGAACTTGGCATACAATTGGTGCTCTCTGAGAATCTGAAGAACCACACGGAGATGCTGCTCATGCTCCGCCTCACTCTTACTGTAGACTAGGATGTCATCTAGGAATACAATCACGAACTGATCCAAATAAGCATAAATACGATTTATGAGGTCCATGAATACTGCCGGCGCATTGGTTGCTCCAAATGGCATCACAAGGAACTTCCAATGCCCATATCTCGATCTAAAAGCTGTCTTCGGGATGTCCTGCTCTCTGACTCTGATCTGATGGTATCCTGACCGCAAGTCGAACTTCGAGAATACTGCTGCCCCCTTGAGTTGATCAAACAAGTCATCTATCCTCGGGAGAGGGTATCTGTTCTTGATTGTCACCGAGTTTAAGGTACGATAATCTACACATAATCTGGACATACCATCCTTCTTTTTCACAAGAAGCATCAGGGCTCCCCAAGGCGATCCACTAGCACGAATGAATTCCTTGGTTCTGAGTCCTTCAATCATCTTATACAATATCTCTAGCTCTAACGGCGCCATCCTGTAGACTCTCTCTGATACTGGGCTGTCCCGGGGATCAAGTCGATGGTAAACTCGATCTTCCGCTCTGGCGACATCCCTGGAAGCTCTTCTAGGAAAACATCTGGGAACTCCTCGACTATCCGAGGCAACTGTACTGCTGCTACTGCCATCCGTAATACTGGAGGAGAAGGTTCAACTTCGCCTCGGGAGAAGAAAAATTCTGGCTCGCCTGGAATGCTAAAAATAACCCTGCCAATATGGCAGTCTATCATAGCAAACTGGTCCCTCAACCAATCCATCCCTAAGACCACATCATAATCGGCCATCGAGAACTCTATCAATCTAGTGGGAAACTCTCTACCGCTAACTACGATCCGAAATAAAAAAATACTCTATCTACTCCCACAAGTCCGTTACCAGTAAGTATATTGAGCCTTACTGATAATGACTCGAGCTCCAGTCCTACCCGTGTCACGAATCGTACAGATATAAATGAATGCGATGCACCAGAGTCAAATAATACTGAAGCTGGAAAGGTGTTGACGAGAATAGTACCTGTCACTACCTCTCCTGGTGCTAATTCTTCTTCTTCCATGGTTAAGGCCAGCACTTGACCATGTCCTCGGGGTGCGGGTCCCTCTGCTGAAAATTCTTCTGCCTGCTCTAGATCAGGACTTGTGCTTGGGCATACTGCTGCGGTCTCTGTTGCTGGAATACCTGGGCCTGCGTCGATAATGGCCTCGGGAACGGGTACTGCAGCTGCTGCTAATGCTGGACTGGTGCTGGTCCTCTAATTGAAGGACTAGAGAAGGCTGATGAACTCCCCCTGTTCTGTAATGTCCCGCTCCGCCCTAGCGGAACGTCGATTCAAACGACAAGTGCAACGACTCAAACGAGCCGTTGACCCGAAGAGTTGCGTCGACCCGATGAAGAATCGATGCAAGGCTTATATTGGCCATCGAAGATGAATCCAGACTTAGACTTTCAAAGGGGCGCTCGGAGTATCGCTCGGCCGATACGAACATCGCTAAGGTGGGTGGCTCCGATGAACCCTTTGCTTAGCCTAGACACATAACAATACGGACACTATTGCTAGAATCGCTAGGCAATAACACCGTGGCTAATAAATGACTCAACGCACCTAGCTAAGGGAATAATCCCATCTTGTATGCTTGTATAGAATATAGAAAAGAACATGGAAAAGTGTGAGAACTCTCGCACCGCGCTCTACGCTCGTGCTAAGGCACAAGCTTACATTCAAGTTTCCTATGCTATCAACAATGAAACAATAAACGATTTACAACAAAGAAACGGAAGACTATCGACATAGTCATTCTGAGTAGAGTATAGCAACATTAGAAGACTTCGGGACCGATGGGTCGCCAAGGCGACTCCCGCACGGGGAGTTGCATAATGAATGAATGAATGAATAAGTGAATGAATGAATGAATAAGTGAATGAATGAATGAATGTACGAACAAGTGAAAGGAAGAAATAAAGAGTGAATAAAAGATAAAAAAAGAAAGAATGGTTAGTGACAGGTATGACGGGCACATGCAACGGGGCTCGCTACCCGTGCTGCATGGACGCCAACCTGGTCGATAACGTATTATGGCTCAGAGACAGCCTATGGCTCAAAGACAGCCGTTAAGTTAAATGACAAGTCAATACGAAATGGTCGTGGACAAACGGCACGGGCGATGGGGGGAATACCGTGGCCGTAATGAAGAAGGATTCCGCGGCACAATCGATGGAGGGTATATCGTGGCCGGCCTAGGCGGAATCATAACATGGGGCTTACGGGCTGCTTTGAGTGGGGGCTCGACCACTCAAGGAGACTTAAGACCAGGCATTTCAAGAGACTATCAAGGTGTACCAGCTATCACGCTTCGATAGGTAAGAATGCCAAAGAGAATATGTCCAAAATGGCTTGTGATGCCACGACCCATACATGTAGATTAAGTGGGCTATGCTGGTGGCAATCCACGTGCAAGTCCTTGCATTGAAACAAGTAGTCTAAGTTAACTAAATGAAGTGCCTTCTGAACATGCTTGAAATATAACACACAAAATGATAAAGAGTACTTCATGCTAATGAGTTAGAGAACGTGCCTACGACGTGCTAGAACCTGATGCAGGGACATGCACTTGACATTGAAAGTTTATATTAAATTGTTGACTAACTTGGTTTACCTTGGACAGGAAAGACCGGACGGTAAGTATGGGTAAGTCGTGCATGCATTTCCATGCACACACTTGAACGTGGCAACACGGGATAGGTTATGAAATATGCCATGAAACTGATCCTAAGGCAAGATTAGAAAGACAATGAATGATAGACGGTGCACAAAAGTAATAGAACGTGTTTGGTAATAATAGCATTATGGGCGAGCTAGCCTCCCCACCAGTGCATAACAATGTACTGATAACCCCACAGATTGCTTGCATGAAGCAGGAGACGTCGTCGGGTGCGGAGCTTTCCTCGAACGTGCTAAGGCGCGGAGCTAACTCTGGAGCCTTGGAGCGTTGCAAGGAGCTGAAGCACCGTATACAGGACATAATGTATCAGAACATCGTCATGAATTATTCCATGTTGTAAGCCACTTGGCACGCCTTTTATGTTCAGAGAGAGAGCTTGAGGGACTTTTAAACTCGGCCTAGCGCCGCTTGTAAACTTCTTGAATATCAATAAAGAGTTTGAATTCGCTTCAACTGGTGTTCATTTACTTTCCGCAGCAAAAGGAGACACTCTGTGCGACTCTGTGGCCTAGCTCAAATCGGCCGTTTCTGGGATTAGCCTTGCACGGGCGCAACCTAGTCCCGTACAGCATCACGCCTTAGCGAGGACGATCGCTCCTTCGGGAGCGGGGCATGACAGATTGGTATCAGAGCACGGCTTTACGTCCTTGGACTTCATTTCGATTCTCACAGTTTTAAAAGCTCGCTTGGAAACAAAGAAGTATACGTTCTCTCTCGTTGTGCCTTAGGATGTTCCATACAATAAGTCTAATATTTTCAAAAGCTCGTATAAGTACTCGGTTGAATGGGATCTATAGGCGAAGGCCTTTGTGCCAAACCATGACGGACTAAAGTCGAAAGAAAACTAAAATGCTAAAAGTTAGCAAACGCAAGGCATGCTTGAATAACCTTACGCTGACATTAGCGAACGAGTACACGAGACCGAAGTATAGTTCGAACGAGGATGGTTATGCACGCAGCCTTTTGGCTAAGTTGTTGTGCGGAGTATCGTGCACCTAGACCTTCTGGTGCAAACGAGTTGCGAGCGAGATCGATTATCGCTCGAACGAGAATAAGTGAGCGTGCAAACTCGAATATAGTCCGCACGAGATAGCTATGCACACGATCTTTTGGTTAAGTTGTGCCGCATGTCACGCACCTCGACTTTTGGTGCAATCGAGTTGCGAGCGATATCAAGTACCGCTCGATCGGGAACGAAGCTACACTTAGAGTGTATATCGATAGGAATGCTATCGAGTTCACGCTTAGACATGCAAGGAAGATTGATTTAGACCTTGAGGAACGGGCGAACGCACGATTGAATATATCGATTGGGAATCGAATGATCATTTGAGGATTTATAGAATGACTTGAACCCGAGTGGTGTATGTGATAGGTTCGGAGAAGAATAAGAATGAGTGTCGACGACAAGTCGAGTGACTCGAACCCTGAGTGGTGTATGGATGTCATAGAAGTTATTCGAACGAGACTAAAGGATATACGAATAGAACGAGTATGTCGACGAAGCGATACGATCGCGCAAAGTCTTAGAACGCATCACGCTTAGTTGGTCGTGACCTCGAATGTCCCGAACGAGATGTCGTACAGACAACTTGTCAATGGGCAACGCGAGTTAGAAAATGATTCAGAACGATGAAACAAGTGAATGTCTTGATCGAGGAAGCTAGAGGATAGCACTTGTGATTTTGGATTGGGTCAAGTGAAATGTGACTTGAGTTTTGGAGAACGATATTGAAACTAGCTTAAAGAATAGTGATCGAACTTGATCTTGGATTGAATCGAATAGAATTGTGGTATATCCAGTTCGGACAATAGCATCAGTCGTACGACTCAGAATTGGTTGCAAAGGAAGATCGTCAGGTTACGCATATCGTCGATGGTATTAAGGCGTATCAAAGATCGACATGTGATAACTCAGGGGTACTCTGACTCTGCGAATGACGATCGTGCAAATGTTATTGTTCCGATGGATGCTATACTCGGGATATTGAAACGTGTCGAGAAAAATATAGACGTGGCTCGAGGATTTTCTAGTTGAACGAATGACGGTCAGACTATCGAACCGAGATCTTGGCTTGGATAAAAAATGAAAAATGTTTGGATATGCTTCATTGACAACCACAACTTTGACGTTCTTGTCTTATGCGAATGCAACTCCAGCCTCGCACATGCGTCACGCCGATTAGGGCGATCACTCCGCGTGAGTGCTGGTATGGTGATTCATACAGCGAGGGTGATCGAACTTGCATGGCATGGCAAATTTGATACATCGACTTGTGGTTTGACGCGAATGTGGACTCAAGAGTGACTTAGCGTGCGTGACGGTTGAATTTGAGGATTGCGTAGGTCCAATCCGCGTATCGAGAATGAATTAGTCTAGACGCAAGCATGAGTTACGCCCCGATGAGAATGATTATTCCGCGGGAGCGTTGCATGGTGATTCATGAACCACCATGGATAATCGGACTCGCGTGAGATTGGGGCACAACATATTGTCAAAGCTGGACGACCTCGTGATCGAATACATGAATTGGTCAGAATTGGTGATTTGAATGGATTCGAATACGCGCAACGAATGCATTGATGCAAATAGGTGATCGTGCTCGATGTTTAGAAATCTGAGTGACGCGAGCTTAGGTAGAAAATCCCGTACTACCGACTTTGGTTTGACCCTAGGATTGGGGTCAGTGTTGGCATTATTGTTGGGGAACTATGATTCCAATTCTGACATTGACTTAGCCTTGAGAAATGGCCTAGCGGTTAGGCGAGGCGTACCTGTTTCAATAGTTAGCAATCGAAAGATTGACATTGAGGATTGGCATGGATGGATAGTATGAATCACGAATATAGGAATATCCCTCACGAGATTCGACTGACATGCATATATTTCAGGGACGCCGGAGTATGTGCACGATACGACTCGAGTGAGAATGATGAATTCTCCATCACGCGGTTTGGTGAATGCATGTATTTTGGGGATGCCTGGAATGCGTGCACGATCCAACCAAGTGACACGTTGAATTCCAAACGAGACTTGAGGAATGAAAAGTATCGGGTATTGAGATCGTGTTAAAAGAAAGGAATGATACTAGTACGAGCATGGCTCGGAAATCAAAGAAACGTGTAGACGGAATGTACGTGAACGACGACAAGATTTGCCCCAAACGAAGGGAATGATAGGAATGGATGATGTGCAAGTAAAGTTGGTATAACGAATTAAATCATTGGTTGGAAAACGTACTCGATGATAGTGCGATACTTGGTCTTAAATCGGACAAAAATTACTTAGACTTGGTCGACCCCGCTAAGAAGAAATCATACTGATTTCGTGGACAAGAACGCTTGAGAAGAGAATCGGGTCATCTCGATGATCGAGATAAACGAAAGTGAGTTTGCCTCAGCCTACGACCCTCATATAGACGAATTACAATGTGCCTCATGCGACCATTTCAGTCCTATGACACGAAGAAATAGCAACCAAGACAAAAAAACACTTGAATTGACTAAGTACCATCAACTCTAAAAATGAATGAAAAGTTATTCAATAAAATAGACCAAACGTATGCGACACGGAACTTAGAAAGGTATCGAGTATGGTTCGATGCTATCGAACGATAGAGCCGTTCGATAGAATTGTCTAAGAAACACGATGACACGAGTTAAGGAATGGTAGGATGACCTGCACTCAGGAAGTCTCGAGGACAAGACTTGTTTTGAGTGGTGTATTATGTAATGTCCAGCTTCGCCCTAGCGGAACGCCGATTCAAACGGCAAGTACAACGACTTAAACGAGCCGTCGACCCGAAGAGTTGCGTCGACCCGATGAAGAATCGATGTAAGGCTTACATTGGCCATCGAAGATGAATCTAGACTCAGACTTTCAAAGGCGCGCTCGGAGTATCGCTCGGCCGATGCGAACATCGCTAAGGTGGGTGGCTCCGATGAACCCGTCTTTGCTTAGCCTAGACACATAACAATATGGACACTATTACTAGAATCGCTAGGCGATAACACCGCGCATGCTAATAAATAACTCAACGCACCTAGCTAAGGGAATAATCCTATCTTGTATGCTTGTATAGAATATGGAAAAGAACATGGAAAAATGTGAGAACTCTCGCACCTCGCTCTACGCTCATGCTAAGGCACAAGCTTACATTCAAGTTTCCTATGCGATCAACAATGAAACAATAAACGGTTTACAACAAAGAAATGGAAGACTATCGACATAGTCGTTCCGAGTAGAGTATAGCAACATTGGAAGACTTCGGGACCGATGGGTCGCCAAGATGACTCCCGCACGAGGAGTTGCATAATGAATGAATGAATGAATGAATGAATAAGTGAATGAATGAATAAACGTACGAACAAGTGAAAGAAAGAAATAAAAGAGTGAATAAAAGATAAGAAAAGAAAGAATGGTTAGCGATAGGTATGACGGGCACGTGCAACGGGGCTCGCTACCCGCGCTGCATGGACGCCAACCTGGTCGATAACGTATTATGGCTCAGAGACAACCAATGGCTCAAAGACAGCCGTTAAGTTAAATGACAAGTCAATACGAAATGGTCGTGGACAAAAGGCACGGGCGATGAAGGGGAATACCGTGGCCGTAATGAAGAAGGATTCCGCGGCACGATCGATGGGGGGGTATATCGTGGCCGGCCTGGGCGGAATCAAAATATGGGGCTTACGGGCTGCTTTGAGTGGGGGTTCGGCCACTCAAGGAGACGTAAGGCCAGGCATTTCAAGAGACTATCAAGGTATACCAGCCATCACGCTTTGATAGGTGAGAATGCCAAAGAGAATATGTCCAAAATGGCTTGTGATGCCAACGACCCGTGCATGTAGATTAAGTGGGCTATGCTGGTGGCAATCCACATACAAGTCCTTGCATTGAAACAAGTAGTCTAAGTTAACTAAATGAAGTGCCTTCTGAACATGCTTGAAATGTAACACACCAAATGATAAAGAGTACTTCATGCTAATGAGTTAGAGAACGTGCCTACGACGTGTTAGAACCTGAGGCAGGGACACGCACTTGACATTGAAAGTTTATATTGAATTGTTGACTAACTTGGTTTACCTTGGATAGGGAAGGTCGGACGGTAAGTATGGGTAAGTCGTGCATGCATTTCCATGCACACACTTGAACGCGGCAACACGGGATAGGTTATGAAATATGTCATGAAACTGATCCTAAGGCAAGATTAGAAAGACAATGAATGATAGACGGTGCACAAAAGTAAATAGAACGTGTTTGGTAATGATAGCATTATGGACGAGCTAGCCTCCCCACCAGTGCATAACAATGTACTGATAACCCCACAAATTGCTTGCAGGAAGCAAGAGACGTCGTCGGGTGCGGAGCTTTCCTCGAACGTGCTAATGCGTGGAGCTAACTCTGGAGCCTTGGAGCATTGCAAGGAGCTGAAGCACCGTATACAGGACATAATGTATCGGAACATCGCTATGAATAATTCCATGTTGTAAGCCACTTGGCACGCCTTTTATGTTCAGAGAGAGAGAGAGCATGAGGGACTTGCAAACTCGACCTAGCGCGCTTGTAAACTTCTTGAATATCAATAAAGAGTTTGAATTCGCTTCAAATGGTGTTCATTTACTTTCCGCTGCAAAAGGGGACACTCTGTGTGACTCTGTGGCCTAGCTCAAATCGGCTGTTTCTGGGATTAGCCTTGCACGGGTGCAACCTAGACCTGTGCAGCATCACGCCTTAGCGAGGACGATCGCTCCTATGGGAGCGGGACGTGACAGTTCGGGCAGCTTCCAATCCTGTGGTCCGGGGCACCACAAACCAAGCACAAACCCTGTGCTCTGCGACACTCTGATACCACATGCCCTGGCTTCCCGCAGTGTGAACATCCCACTGTGGAAGACTGCTTCTGCTTCTGCTACTGAGGGTGCGTCGGGGTGGAATGCTGAACTGACGTCACTGAGGCCGCCCGCCTCGGAGCTCCAATGGTCAAAGCCCTGGCTGTCGGGACTGGTGATGATAACTGATTCATCTGGCCGTGAGATCGCTTTCGACCTCCGGTCCTATACACGATCCTATGGAAGGTATACTCATGCCTCCGAGCTACTCTCAATACTGCATCAAAAGTCTGATGCTCAAACTGCTCCACCGCCAATAAAATCTCTAGGTGGAGCCCCTGCTGGAACCGCTGGGCTCTATCGAACTCGGTCGCCACCAAGGTAGGAGCAAACCGACTAAGCCTGGAGAACTCGACCGCATATCCATCAACCGTCCTGTCCATCTGCTTCAGATTGGTGAACCTCGTCTGTAGATCGTACCGAGCTACAGCATCAAAATACTTGGTCTGGAATCTTTTCCTGAATACTGCCCAGGCAATAGGGCCCCTAATCTAACGGCCTGCGCCACCCACCAGCTGCGGGCAAGATCTAATAACTGCAGGTGCATCACGGCTACCTTATCGTTCTCTGGAGTCCTGGCTGCTTCTAGAATCACCTCTGTGTCCTGAAGCCATGCATCTGCAGTGATCGCATCTTCACTGCCGTCGAAGAAGGAAGGGTTCAAGCTCTTGAAGCTGTTGGCCGCGCTATTACCCTGATGACCTCCTCTGGTCAAAGCGTCTGCCATCGCTTGGTGTAAGGCATCTCCTCGTCGATCCTGAGAGGCTAATAGTGACCTGATGAGACCCACCAAAGTGCCATCATCAGGCTCTACAGGCTGGACAGGCTGAACGGGTGGTTCTCCTCCGGTAGACACGACTCTAGAGGCTACTCCTGAATGCTGGGCTTGATCTCCAGGTTACGGCTGGTCCGCGGAAGGTGCTCCGCCTTGCTGATTAGCAAGTCCAGGAACAATACCGCTGAAGAAGATGACATAGGGAACAATAAGGAAGGACCAGGACAGATCAACGATACAAGCATGTGATCAGGTCAAGATTCTCAGGGATTTGAAGATAAGAACAGAGATCAAGGACGAATACTAATTGAGACATCTATTCAGTAAACCCTCACATATCTTGATTTACAAGACCTGTATGGGCCACCACTTAAACCATGTAATACCCCAGAACCAGAATACTAGAGAGCGGGGGCGTACATAGCCAGCTACGTATATTGAAGTACAACCCACCTCGCTATACGGTCACGGCTGTCTAGATACATGAGGATTTAACTACAAGCCAACAGTCTCCTATGGTCATGAACAAGCCTATTGTCTGAATCTCAAGCAAGCAATAATAGTTACAAGATGTCAGAGCACCAAATATATAATAGCAAGGCGTCCCATACATTACATATTGGATGATCATGAAGCTAGTCATACAAAATGTCAAGACTAGCAAGAGTTCAGTCATACATAATCAACCCTAGGATCTGTCAATCATGTTACAGCCCATAGGCAGACAGTAAATAAAGGTGCAATACGAGCTAACACGTGCTCGTCGGCTAAACGCCTCAAAAGAATAATTTTTACAATAAAATGGGAAGACAAAAAAAAATCCACTCGTTGCCAGGGTTACGCTTGGTGGTCACCATCTGGCTGGAAGACAGGTGGATCCTCTGGTGCTGCTCCGATATCTGGCCACACAAATCCAGCTGGGTCAGACCCCAGAAAGAGTAAGTGCCACAAAGGAGGCTTCACTTAGGAACTAAAACCAGCATATCACAATAGAACATTAAAGATAAATAGTAAATAAAGAACTGATAATAATAGAGATAACAACAGTAAACTGAGTACAAAGAAACCAGTCAAGTAGCCAGATCACAACCCTTAAACCAAATAAGGACCGGGGTTGCAGCCCTTCACCTGAATAAAAACCCGTCTCAAATACTATTGGTACAGTGAAGACAATAAATAAAGAGAGGACACAGAACTGCTCTGGGAGCCAGGTTACAATCCTTAAACCAAACAAGGACCGGGGTTGTAACCCTTCGCCTGAACAGAACTGGACCTCTGATCTTTATTGCTAAGGCCAGTATAAATAATCATGGTATTAAGGTAAGGTAAAATATGACGAACATGGCATAGGATTAAAATACGACAAACGAAGAGAGGGCACAGAACTGCTCCAGAAGTCAGGTTACAACCCTTAAACCAAACAAGGACCGGGATTGTAACCCTTCGCCTGAACAGAACTGGACCCCCGATCGTTATTGTTAAGGCAAGCATCAATAATCATGTCATGTCACAATCTTGCACAGAATCAGGATAAGATTAAGCTGGAATAAACTCCATCCAATCAATCACGGCCAATCAAGAGTACGGCTTGATACTTTTAACTAACTAGGGTTATTACAAGCCTAGTTACTTGCAAGATGCAATAAGATTATCCCAACAGCCATAAGCCCTGCAGACCATCCGGTTATCCAGGTCGAATGTCCGTTTATAAAGAATGCAACACGTGACTGTGTGCTGGAAATGTGTCCTACTCGTCGATAGGCTACAAGTCCACTTGAGCGCCCAGATAACGGGATTACATGTAGCTGGGAAATCTCTTCATGACTACTGGATTATTCTAGTTATTAGCCTCAGTTGAATTCAGTAGGTACCCCAGACCATGGTATTCAGGGGTCCCTGTCCTAGACGTGATACAAGACAAGACTGGTTTATTTGTACAAGCACAATCGTCTACGATATCAAGAGAAAGATTACTAGCATGTCGAGATAGCCGTTGCAACTGCGTTCCAGATTACATGTCATATTTACTTGTCAAGAGTACGTCACGACGGGCCACTATCATGTTCTATCCTTACATTATAAAAAAATGAGAAAACTTGCATAATATAGTTAATAACATGCTCTTGAAGCCAAGGAAAAGATCTACCACTTTCATGTTGGGAGTTAGAAGAAATTCTGGCCACAAATTGGCCAAATAAGACATAAAATAGCCAAAAACAGCCAAAATAGACACTATGCGACACTATTCAGCACTATACGATACCCCCATATGTGGCTCGGACACTATACGGTACTATACAGCACTCCCATATGCGGCTCGAATACTATACGACACTATGCGGCACTATGCAGCACTCCTATATGCAGCACTATGCAGCACTATGCAGCATCCTCATATGCGGCTTGGACACTATGCGACACTATACGGCATTCCCATATGCAGCTCGGATACTATGCAGCACTATGCGACACTATGCAGCATTCTCATATGCGACTCGGACACTATGCAGCACTATACAACATTCCTATATGCGGCTCGGATACTATGCAGCACTATATGGCACTTTGCAGCACCCTCATATGCGGCTCGAATACTATGCGGCACTCTCATATGCGGCTCGGATACTATGCAGTACTATACGGCACTATACAACACCCTCATATGCGGCTCGGATACTATGCGGCACTATGCGACATTCCCATATGCGGCTCGAATACTATGCGGCACTATACAGTACCCTTATATGCGGCTCGGATACTATATGACACTATGCGGCACTTCTATATATGGCTCGGATACTATGCAGCACTATGCGGCTCTATGCAGCACCCTCATATGCGGCTCGGATACTATACGACACTATGCAGCACTCCCATATGCGGCTCGGATACTATGCAGCACTGTGCGAAACTATACAGCACCCTCATATGCGGCTCGGATACTATGCGGCACGATGCGGCACTATGCAGCACTCTCATATGCGGCTCGAATACTATACAGTACTATGCGGTATTTCTATATGTGGTCCGAATACTATGCGGTACTCCCATATACGGCTCGGATACTATGCAGCACTATGCGACACTATGCAGCACCCTCATATGCGGCTCGGACACTATTCATCGTCCCTACCAGAATCAGCACAGATGAACATAGAAATGGCCAAAAATATTTTTGGCCATAACTTCCTTAAAACAAGTCGAAATCTAACTTTTCAAAGGTCTATTTTGGATAAAATCGAATTCTCTACAACATGAAACAATCAAAACATAAAAATAATAAAGTTTAATAGATCAAAACCTAAGAAAATCAAAAATAATATAAACTTAGATCTACAAGAAAATATCCATCAAAATAAAAAATGCCAAGTTCTAAAGTATCTTAGAATCTCGCGGAAAGACAATATAACAAAAAAATAGAGTTTCTCCATGAAATAAGTTGTACTTGCCTAAGATTCTCTTGGTAGGTGGAGAAGTTAAGAGGAAGAAGATGAAGAAATAAATGAAGAGTAAAGATGAGAGAGAAAGGGGGTTGGGTTTTAAATGATGATGGTGGTAGTAGGTAGGGATTTTCTTTTGGTTCATGATGAACCCAGAAGCAAACCAAACCAAGCTAAACCGAACCAAGCTAAGCCATAACCAATGAAATGCCAAAATAACCATGCCAATGCAACATGCTAAAAAATAAAATCATGACTAGCTAACCATAACTAATAAAAATACGGACCCAAAATATATACACGTATACGAAAATACGCAACACGGATTTCGATGATGACATGCTCCATGTAAAAGATTTTTATATGCTTGCCTCTTAACATGTTAACATGTGAATCGATCATGATGGTTAGAAAGATCATTAAATAGCTAACATGTTTTATAAATCTACTTGAACAAATTGAGAGCTTAGATTTTAAATTATTCACTCGCCAGTACATGTGATTTTACTGACCCTCGCTCTCTACAGGTGCTAAGAATCAGGAGGAACGTGCCAACTAGCCAAGGCGACGTTCTTGTTTTGAAGCTTCCACCGCGCGTCGAAGACTCTCGCTGCTCAACTTTTAAAAACTTTCTATAATAGTCCAAGAAGATGTCTCGACTTTCCTTCATTCCGATTTTGAACCGAAAACCGAACCGAATAAGAGATTCAATTCGGTTTTAAAAAAAAATCGGTTCGGTTTCGGTTTTGATAATACTAAATTTTCTTATTCGGTTTCGGTTTCGGTTTCGATTTTGGACTTCAGTTTCGGTCCAAAATCGAATAAGAAAATTTAGTTTATATATATATATATAGGTATTAATTATAGGTATATACTAAATATATATAGGTATATACTGTAGGTATGTATATATATATATATATTTTTTTTTTTTTTTTTATTTTATATATATATATGTATATATATATATATATATATATATATATATATATATATATATATATATATATAGGTATATATAAATATATAAAAATATATATATATAGGTATATATAAAAATATATATATATAATATATATATAGGTATATATATATATATATATATATATATATATATATATATATATATATATATATATATGTATATATATATAGGTATATAATAAATATATATAGGTATATATAGGTATATAATAAATATATCTAGGTATATTTAGTTATTATATATTAACAAAAAACACAAATAAACCCAAAAACCGAATAAATCGAAAACTGAACCGATTTAATTCGGTTCGGTTCGGTTATTGACCAATTCGATTCGGTTTCGGTTTTGCTTATTCGGTTTCGGTCCAATTTAATTTTCGGTTATTCGGTTGAAACCGAATAAACCGAATACTCACCCCTAATTCCAGGTGGCTGGAATACTTTTGTTGTAAATTGAGGGATGTAATGTATGAAACGACTATCTCATCGGCCTTTATTTTGTAATCGAGTCATGTTATAAACCCGTGCGACATGATTGTAATGGTCCTGTAATATGATGTTTATTATCAATAAAATACAAATTTTCTCTGTCTCAATGTGTGTTGTTTAATTTCTTTACGTACTCTCTTAGATGTTGTGTTTCAGATAACTTTATGACTATGTCTTGTGCGATCACAATCTAGGTTTGCACGGCATCACGTCCGGGGGACGACTATCGATTCTTCGAAATCAGGGCGTGACAGGTGGTGCGACTCTCTGCGACTAGTGTATCTGAGGGTGCTTTATCGGTCCTCCCAATGGTGCCCATACTGGTGGTGCTGTTGTATGTCAGCGCTTCAAGCTGGCCTTTTTCTTGTTTATGCGCTCCTAACATCGTATTGTTGTCAGGTGCCCGTATTGGTGGTGCAACTGATCCAATCAGCCTCTGCAACTCAAAACTCAGATCGTCGTGGAACTTCTCAGCCTTCTACTCCTCGATCTCGATCAGAAATAGGGCAAATCGACTGAGACAAAGAAATTCAGTATTGTATTCCTCTACTGTCATACTGCCCTGAACAAGATGTCACCCTCATTTCCCGTATTTCCTGTATTTCATATTTATACTCGTATCTAAATTTTGGCATGTATTTTATTTTTCTCAAACTTGTAGAATTTCGATATTTCTCGTATTTTTGGGTTTTGGGCATGGTTCAGTTTTAATTGGTTTGGATTGGGTTTGGTTTGGTTTCATGAGCATTGGAACACCTTAACCTACACTCCACCTTTAACACACCACAACCCACCCTCTTTATAACCCCCACCTACCACTCTCTCTCCTCATAACTTCTACCATTAATTTCCTTCTTCTTCTTCTCCTTCCTCCACAACTCTCCTAATCCTAGGCAAGTGCACCTTGCCACTTCATGAGAGCCATATTTTCTTGGTTTATTTGCTAGATTAGGACATGGTGATCAACATTAGAACTTGGTGTTTTGTGATTTGAAGTCTCCTTTGCTCTAGATCTAAGTTATTTCTATTTTCAGATTTTGTATGGTTTGATCTCTTTAAGTTGGATTTTCATGGGTTTTGGTGTTTCCAAGTGGAAGAGCATTCAATTCTACCCAAGTTGGAACTTTGGAAATCTGGATTTGGAGTTCGGATGGCCAAGTTATGATGCTTTGAAGCCTTGGGTTTATCCATGGTGTTCTTGCTGTTTGGAGAAGACAGTGAGCAGTGTGCATAGCTGTTTAGCTTACGCACACTGAGCTACGCGCGCTCTTTAGTGCCGCGTACGCAGGCTTGAGTACGCTTCCTGTTGGAAGCGTATCTCCTTGAGCGTGCGTGACTTTCACGTACACTGCTCCCTTGAGTGTGCGTGACTTTCACGTACACTGCTCCCTTGAGCATGTGTGACTTTCACGTATGCTGCCTCCCTTGAGCGTGCGTGACTTTTACGTACACTGCTCCCTTGAGTGTGCGTGACTTTCACACACTGCTTCCTGTAGCGTGCGTGACTTTCACGTATGCTGCCTCCCTTGAGCGTGCGTGACTTTCACACACTGCTCCCTGTAGCGTGCGTGACTTTCACACACTGCTCCCTGTAGCGTGCGTGATATTTCACCTATGCTGCTCTCTCAGCGTGCGTGACTTTTCACCTACACTGCTCTCAGCGTGTGTGACTTTCACCTACGCTGCTCTCTCAGCGTGCGTGACCTTTTCGTACGCTGCTCCCCTGACCCCTTGCTTAACCCCCTGACTCTTGTAGTTTTGGTCTTATTTTTTTATGCCTGGCTCTTCTATAACCCTGCACTTTGATATTTTATGTCCATTTTATATCCTTACGCCTTTTGTCATGAACTTGATTTTACTTAATATGTTTGGAATGACTATTGTACATGGCATGATATGACTAGGAACTAGCATAACACGACAGTGATCCGTAGTAGTGCACTCCTGACATGACCAACCTGGCATGATAGTGGCCCGTCGTGGCGCACTCCTGACAAGTACCCTGACATGATTTATCTTGATAACTTAACTTGACTTGCCTTAACACCGTGGGTAGTTCTTTCTTGCTTGATTGTTAAATCCACTTGTTCTGTCTTGCATCATGTCTAGGATGGGACTCCTGAGTACCACGGTCAGGAGTACCTACTAAAATGGATTAAGGTTAATAAATAGAATAACATATTAGTCATGAAGAGATGACACAGCTACAGGCAATTCTGTTACCTGGGCGCTCTTGGGATCTGTAGCCTGCCGTCGAGTAGGATACATTTCCAGCACACCGTCGCGTGTTGCACCCTCTAAGTCACCTAAGGGTATATTTATCTCCCGGGCGATGTACCCACCTGAATTCAATCCCTAATTTTTGACCTGGGTAACCTGGATGGTCTGCAGGGCTTGTGGCTGTGGAACAAATCTCACTGCATCTTGTTAGTAATTAGGCCTGTGATAACCCTAGTTAGTTAAAGTAGTAAGCCGTAGTATCTGCTTGGCCATGATTGATTGAATAAGGTATAACCAGTTTAGCCATGTCTTGATCCAGTACAGGATTGCTCCCTGTCTTGATTTCTTGTATTATTATCTTGCCGATAAATAGTGGGAAACCAAGTCCTGTTTAGATGAAGGGTTACAACCCCGGTCCTTGTTTGGTTTACGGGTTGTAACCTGGCTATCGGAATAGTTCCATGGTTATCTCGTCGTATATCATCCTGACATATTTTTATAAATTCTAGTTTAATATTAGATTTTTTTGTGCTAATTGCTGGCTTTTGTTCTTATTTCGTGGCCCCCTTATGGCACTTGCTCTTTCTGGGGTTGACCCAGCTGGTTTTGTGTGGCCAGATTTCGGAGCAGCTCTCGAGGATCCACCAAGCTTCCAGCCCAATGGTGAACACTAGACGGAATCCGGGCCAAGAGTGGGTTTTCTATTTTATTTCGCTCACTCTATTGTAAAAATTATTCTTTTGAGGCGTTTAGCCGACGAGCACCTGTTAGCTCGGAGCACTTTTACTTACTGTCTGCCTAATGGCTGTAAACATGATTGACAAATCATAGGGTTGATCATGTATGACTAAATTCTTGCTAGTCCTAACATTTTGTAACGACTAGCTTCATGATCAGCTGAATATGTAATATTTGGGACGCCTTATTATTGTATATTTAATGATCATACATCTTGCGACTTTACTTACTTGTGGTGATTGAGATACTAGGCTTGTTCATGACCATAAGAGACTGTTGGCTTGTAGAAAACCCTTACATATCTTGACACCGTAACCGTATATCGAGGTGGTTTCCATTTCAATATACGTAGCTGGCTATGTCTGCCCCCGCTCTCCAGTATTCTGGTTCTGGGGTGTGACACGGTTTAAGTGGTGGCCCATGCAGGTCTTGTCAATCAAGAAATGTAAGGGTTTACCGAATAGATGTCTCAATCAGTACTCGTCCTTGATCTCTGTTCCCATTATCTGAATCCCTGGATTCTTGCCCTGATCCTGTGCTTATATCATTGATCTGTCCTGGTCCTTTCCTTATTGTTCCCTGTGTCGTCTTCTTCAGCGGCACTGTACCTGGTCCTACCGATCGAAGAGGTAGAGCATTTCCCGTGGATCAGCAGCAACCCGGAGATCAAGCTCAGCATTCCGGAGTAGCCTCCAGAGTTGTGCCCACTGGAGGAGAGTCACCAGTTCGGCCCGTCCAGCCTGCAGAGCCAGATGATGGTACCTTAGTAGGCCTCATCAGAACCTTGATAGCTTCCCAGGATCGTCGAAGCGACGCCCTGCACCAGACAGTTCAAGATGCTTTGACCCGAGGCGGACATCCAGGGAACCAGGCGGCCAACAGTTTCAAGCGATTAAACCCTCCTTTCTTCGACGGCAGCGAGGATGCGATTGCCGCGGATGCATGGCTTCAGGATACCGAGGTGGTTCTGGAAGCAGCTAGGACATCCGAGAATGAGAAGGTGGCGGTGGTATGCCTGCAGTTGTTGGACTTGGCTCGCAGTTGGTGGGCGGCGCAAGCCATGGGATTTGTGGCACCCATTGCTTGGACAGTGTTTAGGAAGAGATTCCAGACGAAGTACTTTGATGTTGTGGCTCGGTATGACCTGCAGACCAGATTTACCAACTTGAAGCAAGGAGGCAGATCAGTCGACAGTTATGCATCGGAGTTTTCTAGACTCAGTAGGTTTGCCCCCACCTTGGTGGCGACCGAGTTTGATAGGGCCCAGCGGTTCCAGCAGGGACTGCATTTGGAGATCTTGTTGGCGGTTGAGCAGTTCGAGCACCAGACGTTCGATGCAGTCTTGAGAGAAGATAGAAGGCATGAGTATACCTCCCAGAGGATCGTGGATAGGACCGAAAGTAGGAAGCGATCCCATAGTCAGATGTACCAGTCATCAGCTCCAGTCCCGGCAGCTAGGGGACTGACCATTGAAACTCCGAGGCGGGCGGCCTCAGTAACGTCGGTTCAGCATTCGACCCCGACGTACCCGCAGCAGCAGAAGCAGAAGCAGGCTTCCGCGATAGGATGTTCTCATTACGGGAAGCCAGGGCATGTGGTGGCAGACTGTCGCAGGGCACAGGGATTGTGCCTGGCTTGTGGAGCAGCAGATCATAGGATAGGGGCTTGCCCGAATAGGGGTGGTTCATCAGCATCCAACCCTTCTAGTTCTTCGGTGAGAGGACCGGCCCCAGTACTAGTTCAGCAGCAGCAGTATCAGTCTTCGAGGTCCTTGCCGCCTCAGTCTCAGGCATTCCAGCAACAGCACCCCCAACAGTATGCACAAGCCCAAGCTCAGACCCAGAATAGGCAGAGAGGTTTCCAGCAGAGGGGACCAGCAGCCAGAGGACAAGGTCAGGCCATGATGATGGCTATGGAAGAAGAAGTTGCACCAGGTGAGGTTGTGGCAGGTACTATTCTCGTCAACTCCTCTCCAGCGTTTGTATTGTTTGATTCTGGTGCATCGCATTCATTCATGTCTGCACGATTCGCGACACGGATAGGATTGGAGCCCGAATCATTATCAGTGAGGCTCAATATACTTACTGGTAATGGTCTTGTGGGAGTAGATCGAGTATTTTCCTCGTGCCGGATCGTAGTTAGCGGTAGGGAGTTCCCCGCTAGATTCATAGAGTTTCCTATGGCAGACTATGATGTAGTCCTAGGCATGGATTGGTTGAGGAAACAGTATGCTAGGATAGACTGCCATATTGGCAGAGTTGTCTTTAGTAACCCCGGCGAGCCAGAGTTTTCATTTTCCAGAGGCGCAGTGGAGCCATCTTCCCCAGCATTGCGGATGGCAGTAGCAGCAGTGCAGTTACCCCGGATAGTTGAAGAGTTTCCAGATGTCTTTCCAGAGGAGCTTTCAGGGATGCCGCTAGAGCGGGAGATCGAGTTCACTATAGACTTGATTCCCGGGACAGCACCAGTATCAGAGCGAGTCTACAGGATGGCACCTTCAGAGTTGAAGATTTTATACAAGATGATTGAAGAACTCAGGACCAAGGGATTCATTCGTGCAAGTGGATCGCCTTGGGGAGCCCCGATGCTTCTTGTGAAAAAGAAGGATGGTACGTCCAGGCTATGTGTTGATTATCGTACCTTGAATTCGGTGACAATCAAGAACAGATACCCTCTTCCGAGGATAGATGACTTGTTTGATCAGCTCAGAGGGGCTTCAGTGTTCTCGAAGATCGACTTGCGGTCAGGATACCACCAGATCAGAGTCAGAGAGTAGGACATTCCGAAGACAGCATTTAGATCGAGGTATGGACATTGGGAGTTCCTTGTTATGCCCTTTGGAGCGACCAATGCGCCGGCCGTATTCATGGACCTCATGAATCGCATTTTTATGCCTTACTTGGATCAATTTGTGATTGTGTTCCTAGATGACATCCTGGTCTACAGTAAGAGTGAAGCAGAGCATGAGCAGCATCTCAGAGTCGTCCTTCAGACGCTTAGGGAGCATCAGTTGTATGCCAAGTTCAGTAAATGCGAGTTCTGGCTCGATCGCATTTCGTACTTGGGTCACATCATTACCCGAGGAGGAGTGGAAGTGGATCTCCAGAATATTGTGGCTATCGAGTCTTGGCCAGTACCCAGCTCAGTGGCAGAGGTTCGCAGCTTCCTTGGATTGGCCGGCTACTACCGGCGGTTCGTTTTAGATTTCGCAAGGATTTCAACGTCGATGACCTAGTTGGCCCGCAAGGATGTGCTGTTTGTTTGGACAGCAGAGTGTCAGGAATCATTTGAGAAGTTGAAGCGAGGTTTGATAACGGCTCTCATTCTCACCCTTCCAGATGGGACCGGAGGACTCACAGTTTATTGCGACGCTTCAGGCAGAGGATTGGGGTGTATCTTGATGCAGCATGGGAAGGTAATATCTTATGCATCACGTCAACTACGTGATCATGAAAAGAATTACCCGACCCACGACCTGGAATTGGCGGTGGTAGTATTTGCTTTGAAGTTGTGGAGACACTACTTGTACGGAGATAGAGTGGAGATCTTTACTGATCATAAGAGCCTGAAGTATGTTTTCACCCAGAAGGACCTTAATATGCGGCAGAGAAGATGGCTTGAGCTACTAGTGGACTATGATGTGGATTTACAGTATCATCCCGAAAAGGCCAACGTTGTAGCAGATGCATTGAGCAGGAGAGCCGGAGTTTATTTCTTGACGGCGCAACCAGAATTATTGGCAGATCTTCAGAAGATGGGAATTGAAGTGGTTCTTCCAACCAGCGTGGCATTGATGGCCAGCCTACAGGTTCAGTCTAGCATAGTTGAGAGAATCCGGGTGGCGCAGTCAACAGATTCCAAGATCCAGCGACTCAGAGCAGAGTGTGAAGCAGAAAGAAGGCCAGAGTTATGTATCCATGAAGATAGTACACTTCGGCATGGCACTCGTCTTTGTGTACCTAGTGGAGATATCAGACAGGAAGTCATGGCAGAAGCTCACAGTTCACAGTATTCTATTCATCCGGGTAGTACGAAGATGTACCGGGATATTCGTCAGCATTTCTGGTGGAATGGCACGAAGAGGGAGATAGCCCAGTTTATCTCTCGGTGTTTGGTTTGCCAACAGGTTAAAGCTGAACATCAGAGGCCCGCTGGACTTCTTCAACCCTTACCGATCCCAGAATGAAAATGGGAGCATATAACCATGGATTTTGTGACCGGATTGTCCAGATCTTCGGCCGGCAGAGACGCTATTTGGGTAATTGTGGACAGGCTTACCAAGATGGCACACTTTCTCCCATTCAGAGTTGGACAGTCGACGGCGCAGCTAGCAGAGATGTACCTCAGGCAGATCGTCAGGCTTCACGGTGTGCCAGTCAGCATCACCTCAGACAGGGATTCAAGATTCACATCACACTTTTGGCGCAACTTGCAGAAGAGTTTGGGGACTCATCTTCAATTCAGCTCAGCTTATCACCACAGATGGATGGTCAATCAGAGCGCACAATCCAGACTCTTGAAGATATGTTGAGATCTTGTACCCTTGACTTCGGTGGTTCATGGGAGAATCATCTGCACCTGGTGGAATTCTCGTACAACAACAGTTATCAGGCCAGTATCCAGATGGCACCCTTCGAGGCTCTTTATGGCAGGAAGTACAGATCTTCACTAGCATGGGACGATGTCGGGGAGAGGCAGATGCTCGGACCCGAATTAATTTTCCAGACGGTTGAAGTGGTCAGGAAGGTCAGAGATCACCTCCGAGTTGCCCAGGACTGCCAGCGCCATTGGGCCGATGCTCATCGGCGTCCCTTAGAATTTGCTGTCGGCGACCATGTATTCCTTAGGATCTCGCCTAACTGCGGCGTCATTCGCTTCAGCGTACGGGGAAAGCTTAGTCCTAGGTATATAGGGCCGTTCGATATTCTAGAGCGAGTAGGAGATGTATCATATCGTCTCGCTCTTCCGCCGTCGCTAAGTGAGGTACATGATGTATTCCATGTGTCCCAATTATGACGGTATATTTCGGACCCGAGCCACATCCTAGACCATTCAGAATTGGTTGTTGGTACCAACCTTTCGTATGAGGAGAGGCCCGTGTCTATTTTGGACCGGAGGGAAAAGATACTCAAGAACAAGACTATTAAATTAGTCCGTATTGCTTGGGGTCATCACTCTCTGGGTGAGTCAACGTGGGAGAATGAGGACGACATCCAATCGCGATATCCCTACCTGTTTGACTCGTGAGGTATAATGTCTTTCTTATGCCTTACATTTTCACTTCCTTGCTTGCATTGTATGATTGTATGATTGGACTGCTTAGTGTAGCTTGCCTGTGCTTAGTGTAGCTTGTCGTGGCAATCTCTAGCTCCTTGATTAAATTCTGAGGACGGAATTCTTTTAAGGTGGGTAGAGTTGTCACCCTCATTTCCCGTATTTCCTGTATTTCGTATTTATACTCGTATCTGAATTTTGGCATGTATTTTATTTTTCTCAAACTTGTGGAATTTTGGTATTTCTCGTATTTTTGGGTTTTGGGCATGGTTCGGTTTTAATTGGTTTGGATTGGGTTTGGTTTGGTTTGGTTTCATGAGCATTGGAACACCTTAACCTACACTCCACCTTCAACACACCACAACCCACCCTCTTTATAACCCCCACCTACCACTCTCTCTCCTCATAACTTCTACCATTAATTTCCTTCTTCTTCTTCTTCTCCTTCCTCCATAACTCTCCTAACCCTAGGCAAGTGCACCTTGCCACTTTATGAGAGCCCTATTTTCTTGGTTTATTTGCTAGATTAGGACATGGTGATCAACATTAGAACTTGGTGTTTTGTGATTTGAAGTCTCCTTTGCTCTAGATCTAAGTTATTTCTATTTTCGGATTTTGCATGGTTTGATCTCTTTAAGTTGGATTTTCATGGGTTTTGGTGTTTCCAAGTAGAAGAGCATTCAATTCTACCCAAGTTGGAACTTTGGAAATCTGGATTTGGAGTTCGGATGGCCAAGTTTTGATGCTTTGAAGCCTTGGATTCATCCATGGTGTTCTTGCTGTTTGGAGAAGACAGTGAGCAGTGTGCATAGCTGTTTAGCTTACGCACACTGAGCTACGCGCGCTCTTTAGCACCGCGTACGCAGGCTTGAGTACGCTTCCTGTTGGAAGCGTGTCTCTTTGAGCGTGCGTGACTTTCACGTACACTGCTCCCTTGAGTGTGCGTGACTTTCACGTACACTGCTCCCTTGAGCGTGCGTGACTTTCATACACTGCTCTCTTGAACGTGCGTGACTTTCACGTATGCTGCCTCCCTTGAGCGTGCGTGACTTTCACGTACACTGCTCCCTTGAGCGTGCGTGACTTTCACACACTGCTCCCTGTAGCGTGCGTGACTTTCACGTATGCTGCCTCCCTTGAGCGTGCGTGACTTTCACACACTGCTCCCTGTAGCGTGCGTGACTTTTCACCTATGCTGCTCTCTCAGCGTGCGTGACTTTTCACCTACACTGCTCTCAGTGTGCGTGACTTTCACCTACGCTGCTCTCTCAGCGTACGTGACCTTTTCGTACGCTGCTCCCCTGACCCCTTGCTTAACCCCCTGACTCTTGTAGTTTTGGTCTTATTTTTTAAGCCTGGCTCTTCTATAACCCTGCACTTTGATATTTTATGTCCATTTTATATCCTTACGCCTTTTGTCATGAACTTGATTTTACTTAATATGTTTGGAATGACTATTGTACATGGCATGATATGACTAGGAACTAGCATAACACGACAGTGATCCGTAGTAGTGCACTCCTGACATGACCAACCTGGCATGATAGTGGCCCGTCGTGGCGCACTCCTGACAAGTACCCAGACTTGATTTATCTTGATAACTTAACTTGACTTGCCTTAACACCGTGGGTAGTTCTTTCTTGCTTGATTGTTAAATCCACTTGTTCTGTCTTGCATCATGTCTAGGATGGGACTCTTGAGTACCACGGTCAGGAGTACCTACTAAAATGGATTAAGGTTAATAACTAGAATAACATATTAGTCATGAAGAGATGACACAGCTACAGGCAATTCCGTTACCTGGGTGCTCTTGGGATCTGTAGCCTGCCGTCGAGTAGGATACATTTCCAGCACACCGTCGCGTGTTGCACCCTCTAAGTCACCTAAGGGTATATTTATCTCCCGGGCGATGTACCCACCTGAATTCAATCCCTAATTTTTGACCTGGGTAACCTGGATGGTCTGCAGGGCTTGTGGCTGTGGAACAAATCTCACTGCATCTTGTTAGTAATTAGGCCTGTGATAACCCTAGTTAGTTAAAGTAGTAAGCCGTAGTATCTGCTTGGCCATGATTGATTGAATAAGGTATAACCAGTTTAGCCATGTCTTGATCCAGTACAGGATTGCTCCCTGTCTTGATTTCTTGTATTATTATCTTGCCGATAAATAGTGGGAAACCAAGTCCTGTTTAGATGAAGGGTTACAACCCCGGTCCTTGTTTGGTTTACGGGTTGTAACCTGGCTATCGGAATAGTTCCATGGTTATCTCGTCGTATATCATCCTGACATATTTTTATAAATTCTAGTTTAATATTAGATTTTTTTGTGCTAATTGCTGGCTTTTGTTCTTATTTCGTGGCCCCCTTGTGGCACTTGCTCTTTCTGGGGTTGACCCAGCTGGTTTTGTGTGGCCAGATTTCGGAGCAGCTCCCGAGGATCCACCAAGCTTCCAGCCCAATGGTGAACACTAGACGGAATCCGGGCCAAGAGTGGGTTTTCTATTTTGTTTCGCTCACTCTATTGTAAAAATTATTCTTTTGAGGCGTTTAGCCGACGAGCACCTGTTAGCTCGGAGCACTTTTACTTACTGTCTGCCTAATGGCTGTAAACATGATTGACAAATCATAGGGTTGATCATGTATGACTAAACTCTTGCTAGTCCTAACATTTTGTAACGACTAGCTTCATGATCAGCTGAATATGTAATATTTGGGACGCCTTATTATTGTATATTTAATGATCATACATCTTGCGACTTTACTTACTTGTGGTGATTGAGATACTAGGCTTGTTCATGACCATAAGAGACTGTTGGCTTGTAGAAAACCCTTACATATCTTGACACCGTAACCGTATATCGAGGTGGTTTCCATTTCAATATACGTAGCTGGCTATGTCTGCCCCCGCTCTCCAGTATTCTGGTTCTGGGGTGTGACACGGTTTAAGTGGTGGCCCATGCAGGTCTTGTCAATCAAGAAATGTAAGGGTTTACCGAATAGATGTCTCAATCAGTACTCGTCCTTGATCTCTGTTCCCATTATCTGAATCCCTGGATTCTTGCCCTGATCCTGTGCTTATATCATTGATCTGTCCTGGTCCTTTCCTTATTGTTCCCTGTGTCGTCTTCTTCAGCGGCACTGTACCTGGTCCTACCGATCGAAGAGGTAGAGCATTTCCCGTGGATCAGCAGCAACCCGGAGATCAAGCTCAGCATTCCGGAGTAGCCTCCAGAGTTGTGCCCACTGGAGGAGAGTCACCAGTTCGGCCCGTCCAGCCTGCAGAGCCAGATGATGGTACCTTAGTAGGCCTCATCAGAACCTTGATAGCTTCCCAGGATCGTCGAAGCGACGCCCTGCACCAGACAGTTCAAGATGCTTTGACCCGAGGCGGACATCCAGGGAACCAGGCGGCCAACAGTTTCAAGCGATTAAACCCTCCTTTCTTCGACGGCAGCGAGGATGCGATTGCCGCGGATGCATGGCTTCAGGATACCGAGGTGGTTCTGGAAGCAGCTAGGACACCCGAGAATGAGAAGGTGGCGGTGGTACGCCTGCAGTTGTTGGACTTGGCTCGCAGTTGGTGGGCGGCGCAAGCCATGGGATTAGTGGCACCCATTGCTTGGACAGTGTTTAGGAAGAGATTCCAGACGAAGTACTTTGATGTTGTGGCTCGGTATGACCTGCAGACCAGATTTACCAACTTGAAGCAAGGAGGCAGATCAGTCGACAGTTATGCATCGGAGTTTTCTAGACTCAGTAGGTTTGCCTCCACCTTGGTGGCGACCGAGTTTGATAGGGCCCAGCGGTTCCAGCAGGGACTGCATTTGGAGATCTTGTTGGCGGTTGAGCAGTTCGAGCACCAGACGTTCGATGCAGTCTTGAGAGCAGATAGAAGGCATGAGTATACCTCCCAGAGGATCGTGGATAGGACCGAAAGTAGGAAGCGATCCCATAGTCAGATGTACCAGTCATCAGCTCCAGTCCCGGCAGCTAGGGGACTGACCATTGAAACTCCGAGGCGGGCGGCCTCAGTAACGTCGATTCAGCATTCGACCCCGACGTACCCGCAGCAGCAGAAGCAGAAGCAGGCTTCCGCGATGGGATGTTCTCATTACGGGAAGCCAGGGCATGTGGTGGCAGACTGTCGCAGGGCACAGGGATTGTGCCTGGCTTGTGGAGCAGCAGATCATAGGATAGGGGCTTGCCCGAATAGGGGTGGTTCATCAGCATCCAACCCTTCTAGTTCTTCGGTGAGAGGACCGGCCCCAGCACTAGTTCAGCAGCAGCAGTATCAGTCTTCGAGGTCCTTGCCGCCTCAGTCTCAGGCAGAGGATTGGGGTGTATCTTGATGCAGCATGGGAAGGTAATATCTTATGCATCACGTCAACTACGTGATCATGAGAAGAATTACCCGACCCACGACCTGGAATTGGCGGCGGTAGTATTTGCTTTGAAGTTGTGGAGACACTACTTGTACGGAGATAGAGTGGAGATCTTTACTGATCATAAGAGCCTGAAGTATGTTTTCACCCAGAAGGACCTTAATATGCGGCAGAGAAGATGGCTTGAGCTACTAGTGGACTATGATGTGGATTTACAGTATCATCCCGGAAAGGCCAACGTTGTAGCAGATGCATTGAGCAGGAGAGCCGGAGTTTATTTCTTGACGGCGCAACCAGAATTATTGGCAGATCTTCAGAAGATGGGAATTGAAGTGGTTCTTCCAACCAGCGTGGCATTGATGGCCAGCCTACAGGTTCAGTCTAGCATAGTTGAGAGAATCCGGGTGGCGCAGTCAACAGATTCCAAGATCCAGCGACTCAGAGCAGAGTGTGAAGCAGAAAGAAGGCCAGAGTTATGTATCCATGAAGATAGTACACTTCGGCATGGCACTCGTCTTTGTGTACCTAGTGGAGATATCAGACAGGAAGTCATGGCAGAAGCTCACAGTTCACAGTATTCTATTCATCCGGGTAGTACGAAGATGTACCGGGATATTCGTCAGCATTTCTGGTGGAATGGCATGAAGAGGGAGATAGCCCAGTTTGTCTCTCGGTGTTTGGTTTGCCAACAGGTTAAAGCTGAACATCAGAGGCCCGCTGGACTTCTTCAACCCTTACCGATCCCAGAATGAAAATGGGAGCATATAACCATGGATTTTGTGACCGGATTGTCCAGATCTTCGACCGGCAGAGACGCTATTTGGGTAATTGTGGACAGGCTTACCAAGATGGCACACTTTCTCCCATTCAGAGTTGGACAGTCGACGGCGCAGCTAGCAGAGATGTACCTCAGGCAGATCGTCAGGCTTCACGGTGTGCCAGTCAGCATCACCTCAGACAGGGATTCAAGATTCACATCACACTTTTGGCGCAACTTGCAGAAGAGTTTGGGGACTCATCTTCAATTCAGCTCAGCTTATCACCACAGATGGATGGTCAATCAGAGCGCACAATCCAGACTCTTGAAGATATGTTGAGATCTTGTACCCTTGACTTCGGTGGTTCATGGGAGAATCATCTGCACCTGGTGGAATTCTCGTACAACAACAGTTATCAGGCCAGTATCCAGATGGCACCCTTCGAGGCTCTTTATGGCAGGAAGTGCAGATCTTCGCTAGCATGGGACGATGTCGGGGAGAGGCAGATGCTCGGACCCGAATTGATTTTCCAGACGGTTGAAGTGGTCAGGAAGGTCAGAGATCACCTCCGAGTTGCCCAGGACTGCCAGCGCCATTGGGCCGATGCTCATCGGCGTCCCTTAGAATTTGCTGTCGGCGACCATGTATTCCTTAGGATCTCGCCTAACTGCGGCGTCATTCGCTTCAGCGTACGGGGAAAGCTTAGTCCTAGGTATATAGGGCCGTTCGATATTCTAGAGCGAGTAGGAGATGTATCATATCGTCTCGCTCTTCCGCCGTCGCTAAGTGAGGTACATGATGTATTCCATGTGTCCCAATTATGACGGTATATTTCGAACCCGAGCCACATCCTAGACCATTCAGAATTGGTTGTTGGTACCAACCTTTCGTATGAGGAGAGGCCCGTGTCTATTTTGGACCGGAGGGAAAAGATACTCAAGAACAAGACTATTAAATTAGTCCGTATTGCTTGGGGTCATCACTCTCTGGGTGAGTCAACGTGGGAGAATGAGGACGACATCCAATCGCGATATCCCTACCTGTTTGACTCGTGAGGTATAATGTCTTTCTTATGCCTTACATTTTCACTTCCTTGCTTGCATTGTATGATTGTATGATTGGACTGCTTAGTGTAGCTTGCCTGTGCTTAGTGTAGCTTGTCGTGGCAATCTCTAGCTCCTTGATTAAATTCTGAGGACGGAATTCTTTTAAGGTGGGTAGAGTTGTCACCCTCATTTCCCGTATTTCCTGTATTTCGTATTTATACTCGTATCTGAATTTTGGCATGTATTTTATTTTTCTCAAACTTGTGGAATTTTAGTATTTCTCGTATTTTTGGGTTTTGGGCATGGTTCGATTTTAATTGGTTTGGATTGGGTTTGGTTTGGTTTGGTTTCATGAGCATTGGAACACCTTAACCTACACTCCACCTTCAACACACCACAACCCACCCTCTTTATAACCCCCACCTACCACTCTCTCTCCTCATAACTTCCACCATTAATTTCCTTCTTCTTCTTCTTCTCCTTCCTCCATAACTCTCCTAACCCTAGGCAAGTGCACCTTGCCACTTTATGAGAGCCCTATTTTCTTGGTTTATTTGCTAGATTAGGACATGGTGATCAACATTAGAACTTGGTGTTTTGTGATTTGAAGTCTCCTTTGCTCTAGATCTAAGTTATTTCTATTTTCGGATTTTGCATGGTTTGATCTCTTTAAGTTGGATTTTCATGGGTTTTGGTGTTTCCAAGTGGAAGAGCATTCAATTCTACCCAAGTTGGAACTTTGGAAATCTGGATTTGGAGTTCGGATGGCCAAGTTTTGATGCTTTGAAGCCTTGGGTTCATCCATGGTGTTCTTGCTGTTTGGAGAAGACAGTGAGCAGTGTGCATAGCTATTTAGCTTACGCACACTGAGCTACGCGCGCTCTTTAGCACCGCGTACGCAGGCTTGAGTACGCTTCCTGTTGGAAGCGTGTCTCTTTGAGCGTGCGTGACTTTCACGTACACTGCTCCCTTGAGTGTGCGTGACTTTCACGTACACTGCTCCCTTGAGCGTCTTTCATACACTGCTCTCTTGAACGTGCGTGACTTTCACGTATGCTGCCTCCCTTGAGCGTGCGTGACTTTCACGTACACTGCTCCCTTGAGCGTGCGTGACTTTCACACACTGCTCCCTGTAGCGTGCGTGACTTTCACGTATGCTGCCTCCCTTGAGCGTGCGTGACTTTCACACACTGCTCCCTGTAGCGTGCGTGACTTTTCACCTATGCTGCTCTCTCAGCGTGCGTGACTTTTCACCTACACTGCTCTCAGTGTGCATGACTTTCACCTACGCTGCTCTCTCAGCGTGCGTGACCTTTTCGTACGCTGCTCCCCTGACCCCTTGCTTAACCCCCTGACTCTTGTAGTTTTGGTCTTATTTTTTTAAGCCTGGCTCTTCTATAACCCTGCACTTTGATATTTTATGTCCATTTTATATCCTTACGCCTTTTGTCATGAACTTGATTTTACTTAATATGTTTGGAATGACTATTGTACATGGCATGATATGACTAGGAACTAGCATAACACGACAGTGACCCGTAGTAGTGCACTCCTGACATGACCAACCTGGCATGATAGTGGCCCATCGTGGCGCACTCCTGACAAGTACCCTGACATGATTTATCTTGATAACTTAACTTGACTTGCCTTGACACCGTGGGTGGTTCTTTCTTGCTTGATTGTTAAATTCACTTGTCCTGTCTTGCATCATGTCTAGGATGGGACTCCTGAGTACCACGGTCAGGAGTATCTACTAAAATGGATTAAGGTTAATAACTAGAATAACACATTAGTCATGAAGAGATGACACAGCTACAGGCAATCCCGTTACCTGGGCGCTCTTGGGATCTGTAGCCTGCCGTCGAGTAGGGCACATTTCCAGCATACCGTCGCGTGTTGCACCCCCCAAGTCACCTAAGGGTACATTTGTCTCCCGGGCAATGTACCCACCTGAATTCAACCCCTAATTTTCGACCTGGGTAACCTGGATGGTCTGCAGGGCTTGTGGTTGTGGAACAAATCTCACTGCATCTTGTTAGTAATTAGGCCTGTGATAACCCTAGTTAGTTAAAGTAGTAAGCCGTAGTATCTGCTTGGCCGTGATTGATTGAATGAGGTATAACCAGTTTAGCCATGTCTTGATCCAGTACAGGATTGCTCCCTGTCTTGATTTCTTGTATTATTATCTTGCCGATAAATGGTGGGAAACCAAGTCCTGTTCAGATAAAGGGTTACAACCCCGGTCCTTGTTTGGTTTACGGGTTGTAACCTGGCTATCGGAATAGTTCCATGGTTATCTCGTCGTATATCATCCTGACATGTTTTCATAAATTCTAGTTTAATATTAGATTTTCTTGTGCTAATTGCTGGCTTTTGTTCTTATTTCGTGGCCCCCTTGTGGTACTTGCTCTTTCTGGGGTTGACCCAGCTGGTTTTGTGTGGCCAGATTTCGGAGCAGCTCCCGAGGATCCACCAAGCTTCCAGCCCAATGGTGAACACTAGACGAAATCCGGGCCAAGAGTGGGTTTTCTATTTTGTTTCGCTCACTCTATTGTAAAAATTATTCTTTTGAGGCGTTTAGCCGACGAGCACCTGTTAGCTCGGAGCACTTTTACTTACTGTCTGCCTACGGGCTGTAAACATGATTGACAAATCCTAGGGTTGATCATGTATGACTAAACTCTTACTAGTCCTAACATTTTGTAACGACTAGCTTCATGATCAGTTGAATATGTAATATTTGGGACACCTTATTATTGTATATTTAATGATCATACATCTTGCGACTTTACTTACTTGTGGTGATTGAGACACTAGGCTTGTTCATGACCATAAGAGACTGTTGGCTTGTAGAAAACCCTCACATATCTAGACAGCCGTGACTGTATATCGAGGTGGTTTCTATTTCAATATACGTAGCTGGCTATGTCTACCCCCGCTCTCCAGTATTCTGGTTCTGGGGCGTGACACAAGATGCATAAATCTGTCTCGAAGATCTGTACGCGTAATGGCCAAAATAAATATAACCTTGAAGAGCTTGGAAAAATCCTTCTAAGTGACCTGGTCGGGTCCCAACCGATGCTCCTCAGCCTCCCACCATTGAAGGACAGTATCGGTCAGCTACATCCTGACGCCTGTCATCCCTCTTTCTTTCGGAAGCTCGGCGGCTTCCAGCTGGTGCTCAATATTGTGAGCCAAGCATGAACCTCAGTAGGCTCTTCGGTGCTAAAAAATAGGAGAGGTACCATATGACGAAAATCTTTAATAGATCCCGTCTCCGGTCGTCGATCATGTGGCATCGCCTGCTCCAATGCAGTGACAATAATCTCCCTCAGAGTATTTGCCTGACGTTGTTAGGCCTGTTGCTGAACTGGTTATTGGGCCTGCAACATGGCATAGAACATCTGGTACATCTGTTGGCCATCCACCTGCTGTCCTGGGTGGTTATTAGGCCTGCATCATGGCATAGAACATCTGGTACATCTGGTACATCTTGGAAAAGTTAAAGATACAGGGACTGCATAAGAGATGCCAGAAAGACAAGAAGTTAGGCGTTGGAGGTTTGTGCGCTCTTAAAGCAACATCGGCAAGACGAAAGCGCCAATGATTGTTTCAAGACCGTATTGTAGAAAGTACGCCATTCATCACAAATCAAGAAATGAGGTCAGGTGTTTACTGACAACAGGAGGCCGTACTTCTCCCTCAACGGAGAGTTGCTCGACGACGACGACCTCAGAGGCCAACGGTTCGCCTTGAATCTGATGACTGCTCGTCACCTCTTCGCCAGTTTGCTCCAAGATAGAGACCTTGAATGGTCTCGCCTGTCCTGTGGCTGCTCAAAGGCTATCCCTCGCTGTAGATCGAGGAGAACTGATTACGCCACCACGGGTTCTCGGAGAGCCAGCTATAGGTGTTTTTAGTGTTTTCGATTTCTTGGGGGCCATAACGGGAAAAGCTAGGGTTTGAAGAAAGAAAGGACTTTGGTACCAACCTCTGAAGAACAGATGAGGGGTAGAAAGATTTCTCTCTCCCTCAAAATTCCTACTTATAGGAAGGGACACGTTCGCAAGAGAAGACAAAATGCCTTGGACGACGTGGGTTCAGAAAAAGTCCATAATGAATGCTCGCGTAATACGAGGAGTCATGATCACGCCTAAGGAGAAGATGGCTTAACGCATTTAATGCTGGAGCCTAAGCATGGCATCAGCCAGTCCGCAGGAGGTGATGGGTATGTCCTCTACAAAAAAAGACACGTGTCATGCTTCTTTTCAAAGTGCCCCGAGCTTGACCCAAGTTCGAGATACTTTGAAGGGGGTCTTGTAGAAGCATGAAAAATCACAGCTGATGCAAGGCGTTGAAGGGTGCTATCATCACCAACCCCTTTCTTATAATGGTCCAGATGATATATGGCACATGTTAGTGTCCTCAATACCAATCTAACATCACAGAGGCGCAGGTAGTCAGATGCGCAGACTAGCCAAGGATAAAGACATTCTCAGGATAAAATTCAGAAAACACCCTTGTTATTAATCGTGGCTACAAGGGTCTATTACACAGACTTATCACAAGTACATAAGAAAGAAGTTTCCTGAATCTCATTTACAGGGATCGACTACAAGGTCTTTGTTACATAAGTGAGAATAGAAATTCCTATGAATATAAAAGAAGGTTCATCTTCGATGGATAACCTTCACAGTGTGATCGTCATGGGCAGAAGGACCAGAAGAGAGATATACAACCTCCATGAAAGTCTCCTCTCCACCGATTCACAGCATCATCAGAGCCAACCCCCTTGTCACCAAGAGAAACTAGAGCTCCAATATATACAGAAGCAGTGGAAGACCAGAACCATAACACGGTGACGCCCACTCCTCCCAATGATCAGGGCAGAGCACGGCCGACTATTCATCGGATGAGAAACCAATCTTGAACCTGTGGCTTGGATTTCCCAGATCCCCCAGACGTCGCCCAGAGTTGAACTCCCTATGGAGGACAGTTATATACTTCTTAAGGACGGCGATGGCTCCTTCTACACAGAGTTCTTCTATAAGAACATGGCTCCTATGAACGAGAAAAGCCTCGACCAGCAGCCAACTTATACAAGGCCGATCGCCGCTCGAAGTTAAGTTTGGATCTCACATGGTAGTGAAGGATGCCAAGAAGAAGACAACGACTCTTTAGAGGAGAACTTCCCCTTTTATAGGACTGAGAATGGCCTAGAGTGCACGTCACATGGCCGAAGGTCAGAATTTCCACATTAATGGGATAAACCTAAGACTCAGCACGACGAGTGTCAGTCTTAGACCCTTGGAATTACCCATATTACGGTGGCAATTAAGAGGGAAGTCCTTAAAGTACGGGTATTTATCGCTCTTTACTTCAGAAGCCAAAGCCTTCAAGCCAAAGGTGCAGCTACTCGCCTGCGCCAATCTTAAAAGCAAGGTGGTCGTAGGCCCTGCCCTTTCCTTTACTTCAGAAACTAGTTTCTTCACTCCAGAGGCACAGCTACCTGCCTACACCAACCCCAGACACACAAGGGTGTTATACCCTTTTCTCCAAAGCCAACGCCTTCAAAGTTCAGAGGCGCAGCTACTTACATGCGTCCACATGAAACGCAGAATGGTGATATGTTCACACTATCTCCATTCCCACGGTGTAGTCATCTGCTCCGATCTAGAAGCTTAAGTCACTTTTCTACAAGAGACTTGGGAACTCCCACTGCAACTAATGCAAGTCAGCCTATCGCTCCAAAAGTACAGTAATCTCGTCAACCTGAAGCACAAGCCTGCTCGTCGCCTACAGCACAGTGACTCTGTTGCTCCGAAATACAGCTTCATCGTTGCTCTAAATGCACATAAGTCTCATCATCATTCGAAGCCAAGTCTACTCGTTGCTCTAAAAGAACATCAGTACTTTGTCCTCACCAGAGGTGCATGAAGCATGGGTCCACCACAATTGGTTTGTTTAAATCACCTCTTGCAGAAAAGATTGGGATTAAATCATGATTTATATCATATCAGATTGATTTAAATCTTAGACGAGGATCAATTAGACTCTAAATCTAGGATAAAATCCAAAGATTTACTCAGTTGTATTCGAGCAAGCAAATCGGCACGCGCCACGTGTCACCTCCTTCGGTTATGTTGATAACCAACAGAAATCTTGATTAAGGGGAATTTCGATGTCCGCCACGTGTCAGCACTGCAGAAGTCCGTACCATGCAATGATGGCAGATTTTTTCATATCTCAGGAACCCTAATGCACATTGCATATGTGCTCGGTTCTCTATAAATAGAAGGAGTTCTCCTTCAACTAAAAGGGCAACAACCTTCATCTAAGAATGAACAATCCACCAACCAAACAACAAAGGAACAACCACCTCCAAGGGATCTTCTCCTCCAGACAGCCTCTTGATCGGTGACCTCAGAGTTTCATCAAAGGCGCCAGAGAGCCAGAGCAAGGTTGCTTCGTCGTCAGATCGTCAACAAAGTAAAGGAGCTGTTGCAGTGCTCGATCTCCTCCGTCACACTTTCCCAGAAACCTCTTCTCCCTGTACTTAGAATATCCTATTTAGGACTTCCTTCTTTGTACACATATACCTTATGCGTTCAATAAAGCAAAAAGTTCATTCAACCTTTTATTATGTCGAACAAAATGGCGACTCTGCTGGGGAATACCTTCTCCTCAAACGAGAAGGCGGTGATGCAATCTGATGACAACTTGCTGGGATCTTTCTAAGACATACTGGTCGTACGTTTCGACCAACAAGCTTTTGAAGATCTCCTCTCTGATGAAAAATTGAAAACTTCGAAGCGGTTCATACAACCGAAGAAGAGTCGACGTATTTGGAGGCCTAAGGTGGCTGCAGCTAATAGCACGATGGCGGAAACTGCATCTCAGGACCCCCTCAACGCCGAAGCCACGGAGAAGATTATGGTTGCTAATGTCTTGTCCCCTCGTCCGATTTCGTCCTGGGAAAGCATGTCGAGGGTTCTATGGTTGATCTGACGAATGCACGATGCCAAAGGAAGCGCACACCGGTCCAACCCCTTACGACGGAGCATTGCTGGTAAAAAGATCTGTCTTCGATAGAATCGTTTTCCCTTCGGCGGACTCTGAATACTACTCAACCGCTGGGGGCAGTAGAAAGAGATTCCAGGTCGTTCGTGCTTCATGCAATAAGCACACGACACCTAAGGTAGACTAGAAGCCCGTGTTGAGAGCGAAGGATCTACGGCTTCGAGAGCCAAGCCAGGGGTACGTTCTGCGGAGAGGGAGCCACGCAAGCAGCATTCCCGTAGAAGTGGCAGGAGGCTTCCCCGCAAGACCCTCTCTGACCGTACTTGCATGCAGCTTCCCTGCACGTACAATAGGGGTGCCATGGCGGAAGATCTGACCCTCTTCCAAGCGAAAGAAGAATCTGTGGTGCAGGGCGTGCCTAAATCAAGGCACTATTGTACCCAGATTACCATCAATTGCTGCTGCCAACAGACGGTGTGCCATCATCGAGCCGGCATTCCGTCTTTCAGAGACTTCACTCCACGTCGACCCCACACCAGAGGGTCAATAGGGGGTCGGTGAGCGATAGAGAAGACGAACCCTGCATCGTCACGTGCTACGCGGTGCAGGGTTCCAGAGCTTTTAAGAAGCCCTTCCAGAATCCTTCTGTGTCGGTCGCTAAACTGAATAGAAGGTCGGAGAGCAGCAAAGCTTAGGTACCCGATGCAGGTGTGTTCTAAGGCACTCGTTCCAGATCTGCATTGGGTGCCATACTAAATACTGGAGGTAGCCAGCCTCCTACCATGCATGACAACCCTGTGTTCTGATCTGAGGAGGAACAATACGACACGAATGCCTCCATCGACGCAGCCAGTCACCAGACTGGGGGTAGCAACCGTACTGAGTCCAAGGAAGATCATAATCTTATGGTGTATCCTCAAGACGGCGAGGCTCAGGCGTCTGAGCCAGAGAGCGAAGGATCTACGACTCCCTCGACTCATCCTCACACTTGGTCCATGTTCATGGCCGATGGCAACAAGAAAGACAACAATGAAGCTCTCAGACGTATCGAAGCCCTCGAGACAAAGTTAGATATGCTGACAGACACCATAAACACTCTGTCCTTGCTCATAATCGACCTCAAGAGCAATATGGCCCCCGTTGCCTCTACACCTGCGTTTGATTCTCCAACCAATAAAAGATCCAGCAGGCTGCCTGCCGCTCACCAGGCAGGACCCTCATCGTCTACTTCATCGGCTACAGGTTCTGCAATGCCGACCGAGATACAGCAGGCCATCAAGGAGCTGTATGCTCGTCATGATGCCAAGGAGAAGCAAGTAACACTCTGGAAGATGGGTATCTGACAGCCATACCCTGTCGAGTGGGACAACGTCGACTACCCCCCAAATATAATCCGCAGACGCTTACACCCTACGAAGGGAAGGGGTCTCCTCGATAATACTTGAGATACTTTGCCTCAGTAACTGGGCACCTGCCAAACAATGATACCCTCCTATCCAACATATTCATAGGAAACCTACAGGGGGTAGCCTATGAATGGTTCTGCAGTCTTCCGGACGATTGTATCTCGTCATTTGATGACATGAAGACTCTGTTCGTGGACCGATTCTACGAAGGAGAGATGGACATGACGATGTCGACCCTCATGGAGATTGTCCAGAGAAAAAAGGAGCTTGTCTGCATATACATCGAGCGCTTCTGCCAGCAGCCCTCAGATTGTCGCCCGGCATGCCTGTGCCCATGCTTATGGACTCATGCCGCAAAAACATGCTATCCGTAATCAAATTATGGCACAGTACTCCCTGCACGGAGTGGACGCTTTTTATTACAGAGGCGGATGCCGCACAGAGGAAAGCCCAGACGCGCAGCTCCTGGGGCTACAATTTCCTGTGCCTAAAGACAAGGGGAGACGCTCGTCCAGCAGCAACCCAAAGATGGAAAAGGCAAGCAGGCTATGACCGTCAATATCTCTAAAGGTTCAGCATCCGTGAACCCCAAGTCCATAAAAAAGCAGAGGCCGAAGAAGACTTACTTCTTTAATGACGAGGATATGCTGGAGCTCTTCGAGATGCTTACGAAGAGTGGAAAACTGTCCATCCCGGCACCCAGGCGTCCTGATGAAGTGGGAAAGGTAGACCATCCCAAGTACTGCCATTACAACGAGTACGTCCACCACCCAATACGAGATTACTATGTATTGAAAAGGCAAATCCAGCGCCTCATCAATGCCAACGTCATATCGTTGGATTATGAGGAGAAGACCGTCGCGGCCAATATGGTTACTCTCCAGTTTGGGAGTTTTCCAGCCACAGAGGTGCAAGCCGGCGTCGTCCCCATTCCAAAGGCGACAATAAAAGTAGTCAACCTTCCACCAACACGGGACAACGCTCAAGGGCTCAACTTATTCTCCATACCACAAGGCGGAGTCATGTGGGTCCATCCTGACCTGACTCCCGACATGATAAACCGGTGATCTCGTAACTCTCTTTGAAAATATTTCATGTCCTTCTCACTCTGAAATGTTATCCTAAGTTGTGTCTACCATGTCCTCTTTACCTCTGAGTAGTCACCTCTTCCCATAGTAGCTGTAAGCTGTCATAATTTTTAGAAAACAATTTACGTCCATATTATTTCTAAAGTGTTATTCTATATTGTGTCTACCATGTCCATATTACCTCTGAGTAGTCACTCTGTTATGATAACCCCAAAGTTGTCATAACACCCTAGAAAACAGTCACGTCCATATTACCTCTGAACTATTATTCTAGTAGAAAGATGCTTGTCATGTCCATATAACCTCTAAGCAACGCACCCTTTCCCTGACAATTTCCTACAATTGTCATCTATACAACCCTTCACGTCCATATTACCTCTGAGTCGTTCTATACCCCAGGAGAGTCTATCCTTACCATGTCCATATCACCTCTGAGTAAGCAAAGTCTCTACAAAAACTCCCGTGTTTGCCATATCCGCATAACCTCTGAGTAAATACCCCGTCTCTGAGTAAACACCCCGTCCCCAATAAAGCTATCCCCTCTGAGGGAATTCTCATCTCTGTACAGGATTCACAAATATGAAGATAGACAGAACAGAGAAGGAAAATAAAAACTTCAGATACAAAGAAGGCAATGTTTTTTATTACAAAAATACATATGGTCTCTCATAAACTGAGGGACAAGAAGAAGCAAGAAGTCAAAATTGGGAAGACTGGTCCTGAAGGTCGTCCAGCCGGCTCCTCAGATGAGCCTTCCGCTGTGCGATCGATGCTCGGGCCCTCCTTTCGGCCTCCTGGCATCTGAAAGTCTTACCTCCGACAGAGGTCCAAGCCTGATGCGTAAGAGTCAACTCGGCCTTACGGGCAATGATATCCACCTTTTTTCGAGTCAGAATCTTCGAACGTTGGCGAAGGAATTCTCCCTCGTCATCTGATTCCTTCAGGCCATCCTCAGCAAGGACCAGAGCATCCATCAGCTTTCGAATCTATTTCCAAAGGTCTCTGCAGTGCTCCTCCGTGGTTGCACGACGGCGGACTCGAGCCCCTTCGACGTCAGCCAGTTCGGTTATTTTTGATTCGACCTCCACAAGTCGATCAGAAAGAGCCCGATACATCTGCTCTTGGCGGGACTCCCCAAAAACCATCTTCTCCAGTTCCGCTGCAGCTAAGATTGGCAAGGTGCGATCGAGACCGTGAATTCCGGGGCAACAGTTTTTAAGTCAGCCAATAATCCTTTTGTAATCACGACTTGAGCCTCATACTCTGGATAATTGCACAAGAGCTGCAACTGACTTTCCACTAGGTCCCGGATCCATTCGGCCAACGGCTAACCATCCAAGACGCCCTCTATACCATGAGTCAAAGCATTACGGATGACCTCCAGCAGAAGTTGGGTGCAATATTCCTTATCAGTCAGACACATTGAAGTCACTGGTGAAGCTGCAACCCAAGGACAAGGAGCGGAAGCAAGAGCTAAACTCTGCCCTGTACTAGAGCAGACACAGAAGGAGTCGTCGATGAGACGCTCGATGGTTCGGGGGGCATGGCCGTCTCTACAACCACATTGACCATCGAGACTGGCCTTACAACAATTCCTTGGGCCCTTGCTTCGATGGCCGTATCGTCGGTCGTCTGCCCGATAGTCAGAGCATTGCTCCAGCACGAGCCCGTATGGGGACAGAAAGAGGAATCCCTCCCAAATCAAAACGAGCAGCGATAGCGTCCCCCTCATCGGCCCCCACGTTTCAAGACGCATCAGGCGTAGGCTCTTCAGAAAATCCCCTCTCTGACCAAGAAGGTCCCGCCTGCTCAAACCGTACAATCACAAGATGTGAAAAGAACAAGCAAGTTCGAAGAATAAAAGGACTTACCCCGGAGGAAGACCCAGCATAGCGAGTCATTGTACCCTTTGCAGGCGCAGGGGTCATTCTGGCTCTTTTCGCAGGAGGGAAAGTTTCCCCAGGCAAGATCGGGCATCCTCGCAAGATACCAAGAGTTCGTTCCTTCTCTCTTTCCTCTGCAGATGAGCTAGAACCATCATTGGCTTCACTCTCAGAGGAAACCGTCCCGGATGGAAGCAAAAAGGGTAAAAGAGGGATTTTGAATTTTGTCCTCTTAAGCAGACTCCGCTGACGATCATACTCCGGCGAGAAGGTGTTGTATACACAATAGAGTTGGGTAGCTGAGTATAGAAGAGTCCCACCCCTCTGTAAAGGAGGGGTAGTAAATATTGTCCCTGTACGACTGGAATTATAATAATGCTAGGCCCGAGTACCGTCTAAGAGGCTACCTTCATGAGCAAGACAGAGGCTCAGATTATCCATTATCGCTTGTCTATAGCCAAATTGGCGGGCAAAACGACTAGGTAAATAAGGCTCCAAAACACCAGGTTTTGGTTCCTATACACCAGGTGGGAAGGAGAGATGGACTGCAACCAGAAGAACGCCCCAGGGGTCAGGTTCTCGTCCACCAACTTCTCGTCGGAACGGAAGCCACCATAGGAGGGCAGAATCCGATAGATGGCATACTCTCCCAACCGACCCAACATCCACCGACAAGTAGGAAGGTCCCGAGGGACCCACACCGCGCACTCGTAATTGCACAGAGTTGCATCCCCCGCCTCATATCCTAAAATTATATCAGGTTTTATCAGACCGGGATGATGCAGAGACAACCAACCCATCAGGTAGTGATAAGGAAGCTCAACTGACAATAAGTCCTTATCAATACCCTCACAATCAAGAATCTTCTGGGAGAACTCCCGAAGACCGTGCAGCAGGTTGCACACCATTGCCGATAACAACGACAAAGGTTGCCTGAAAGCGAGCCTCACGGTGGACAGGATCAGATCCTGGCTAATCTGGCCAACGGGGCCAGAACCCCCTGGCACTACGGCCATCCACAGCCACACCATCAAGAAGGCTGCCAAGGTCGCTTTTGGGCTCACTGGGACCAGATTCTGGCTGAAGGAACTGTGAATGTTAGAATTGGGACCACCCTCGGCATCGACAGACGGAGCCGATACCCAAAAGCACTCATCATGTCATCTACCTCATCAGCAGTATATGTTGGGCGCAAGGCATAGTAGGGCATCCCCGGCGTCGAGGGAACCCGGATGAAGATATAATTGACCTAAGCTTGGATCTGGGGCAGGTCCTGCGCCTGGTCTTGGTAGCTGCACACTTGGTAGTGGCAGAATAGCTCCTTGTACACGTTCATCATAGTAGGATACTCGATCTCCAAGGTGAAGAACTCCTTCTTACAGGGAGTATACTCCTCATAAGGCTGACTCCCGCATGGTAGCTTGGATAGGGGGCGCATCTCGTGAAGAGCTAAACCCAACTCACCGCAGGGAGTAAAGAACATCCCTGTACGATGATTGAACATATCCAGTAGGGCGAGAAAAATAGCACGGTTGACAGCAATTCCGTGCACGGAGGCTTTAACGCAGCGGTAAGTACCCGCTTCCTTCAAGTCCCCCTTGAACTTTCTCATTACCTAAAGGGACAATGCCTTCCACTCCAATCCAGGATGGATCCATCCATCGACGTGAAAGTCACCCATCGGGTAAGTACAGCAGGTAAATAGTATTATGTTGGCAAAAAAGAAGCACGATAGGGGCGTGCCTCAGCAGCGAACGCTTCAGATACTTGACTGGGAGCAGGACACGTAGCGTGGTATGCAACCCTCAGGCACAGCACGGAAGCAGTCCTTTGGGTCAGAACATGCCTCCTCCTTAATGCGGCCAATTAGTAGGTCATGTCACTCGGGTGTCAGATCCCAGCGCATGCTGCGTATTTCAGATAGACAAAAGAAGGTAGAAAGTGGTAGATGACGAGAAACAAGAGGCACAAACAAAGGAGTACCACCGACATTTTCGAAATACTAGTTTCGGTAAAAAAATTAAAAACGTCACGTCCTCTAATACCAACTCGTCACCAAACAAGAAACGAGGCTTCAGCATCTCGACAATGTTATGAGTACCTGACAACCGACCTCGGTCCATCATATGACAGAGATAGGTAAGTCCCTACTCCCTAATCATGGCCAGACGACTTCTTGGTTGTCCTGAAACGAGTTGCTGAGCAGTAGAATTGGCAAGTGTCTCCCTGGCACCGTTGTCTTCATTGCATACGGTTAAAGCCAAGAGGAGGCCCCCGAGGAAAGTTGAAGGTACAGGGACTGCATAAGAGATGCCAGAAAGACAAGAAGTTAGGCGTTGGAAGTTTGTGTGCTCTTAAAGTAACATTGGCAAGACGAAAGCGCCAATAATTGTTTCAAGATCGTATCGCAGAAAGCACGCCATTCATCGCAAATCAAGAAATGAAGTCAAGTGTTTACCGACAACAGGAGGCCATACTTCTTCCTCAACGGAGAGTTGCTCGACGACGACGGCCTCAGAGGCCAACTTTTCTCCTCGAATCTGATGACTGCTCGTCCCCTCTTCGCCAGTTTGCTCCATAATAGAGACCCCAGACGGTCTTGCCGGTCCTGTTGCTGCTCGAAGGCTACCCTTCGCTGCAGATCAAGGAGAACTGATTACGCCACCACGGATTCTCGGAGAGCTAGCTACAAGTATTTTTAGGGTTTTGGATTTTATGGGGGCCATGGCGGGAAAAGCTAGGGTTTGGAGAAAGAAATGACTCTGGTACCAACCTCTGAAGAACAGATGAGGGTAGAAAAATTTCTCTCTCCTCCAAAATTCCTACATATAGAAAAGGACACATTCGAAAAAGAAGACAAAATGCCTTGGATGACGTAGGTTCTTAAAAAAACCATAATGAACGCTCGCGCAATACGAGGAGTCATGATCACGCCTAAGGAGGAAACGACTTAACGTATTTAATGTTGGACCCTAAGCACGACATCAGCCTGTCCGCATGAGGTGATGGGATGTCCTCTAAAAAAAAGACACGTGTCATGCTTCTTTTCAAAGTGCCCCGAGCTTGACCCAAGTTCGAAATACTTTGAAGGGGGTCTTGTAGAAGCATAAAAAATCACAGCCGATGCAAGGCACAGAAGGGTGCTCTCGTCACCCACCCCTTTCTTACAATGGTCCAGATGATATATGGCACAGGTTAGTGTCCTCACTACCAACCTAACATCACAGAGGCGCAGGTAGTCAGATGCACAGACCCCAAGGATGAAGACATTCTCAGGATAAAATTCAGAAAAAACTCTTCTTATTAATCGTGGCTACAAGGGTCTATTACACAGACTTATCACAAGTATATAAGAAAGAAGTTTCTTGAATCTCATTTATAGGATCGACTACAAGGTCTTTGTTACATAAGTGAGAATATAAATTCTATGAATATACAAGAAGGTTCATCTTCGACGGACAACCTTCACAGTATGATCGTCATAGACAGAAGGACCATAAGAGAGATATACAACCTCCATCAAAGTCTCCTCTCCACCGATTCACAGCATCATTAGAGCCAGCCCTCTTGTCACCAAGAGAAACTGGAGATCCAATATATACTGAAGCAGTGGAAGACCCATAACCACAGCACGACGAAGCCCCACTGCTCCCAATGATCAGGGCAGAGCACGGTCGGCTTTTCATCGGGTGAGAAACCAATCTCAAACCCGTGGCTTGGATTTCCCAGATCCTCCAGACGTCGTCTAGAGTTGAACTCCCTAAGGAGGATATTTACATACTTCTTAAAGGCAGTGATGGCTCCTTCTACACAGAGTTCTTCTATAAGAACATGGCTCCTATGAACGAGAAAAGCCTCAATCAGCAGCCAACTTATACAAGGTCGATCGTCGTTCGAAGTTAAGTTTGGATCTCACATAGTAGTGAAGGATGCCAAGAAGAAGACAACGACTCTTCAAAGGAGAACTTTTCCTTTTACAGGACCAAGAATGGCCCAGAGTGCACGCCACATGACCGACGGTCAGAATTTCTGTATTAATGGATGAACCTAAGACTCAGCACAACGAGTGTCAGTCTTAGACCCTTGGAATTCCCTATTACGGTAGAAATTAAGGAAAGTCCTTAAAGAGCGGATATTTATCGCTCTTTACTTCAGAAGCCAAAGCCTTCAAGCCAAAGGCGCAGCTACTCGCCTGCGCCAACCTCAGAAGTAAGGTGGTGGTAGGTTTTGCCCTTTTTTTTACTTTAGAAACCAGTATCTTCACTCCAAAGGCGCAACTACCTGCCTGCGCCAACCCCAGACACACAAGGGTGTTATACCCTTTCCTCTAAAGCCAACGCCTTCAAAGTTTAGAGGTGCAGCTACTTACATGCGTCCACATGAGGCGCGTGATGGTAATATGTTCACACCATCTCCATTCTTACAACGTAGTCATCTGCTCTGATCCAGAAGCTTAAGTTACTTTTCTACAAGAGACTTGGGAACTCCCACTACAACCAATGCAAGTCAGCCTGTCGCTCCAAAAGCACAGTAACCTCGCTAACCTGAAGCACAAGCCTACTCGTCGCCTACAGCACAGTGACTCTGTTGCTCCGAAACATGGCTTCACCGTTCCTCTAAATGCATAAAAGTCTCATCGTCATTCGAAGCCAAGTCCACTCATCGCCTGAAAACACAAAGGCTCTGTCGTCTCCAGAAGCACGGTCTACACGTCGCTCTAGAAGCACAACATTACTTAGTCTTCACCAGAGGCACAGGAAGCATGGGTTCATCCCAATTGGTTTGTTTAAAACCGCCTCTTATAGAAAGGATTGGATTAAATCATGATTGATATCATATTAGATTGATTTAAATCTTAGACGAGGATCAATTAGACTCCAATCTAGGATAAAATCTCAAGATTTACTCGACTTTATCCGAGCATACAAATCGGCACGGCGGCACGTGTCACCTTCTTCGGTTATGTTGATAACCCCAGAGGTCTCGATTAAGAGGAATCTCGATGTCTGCCACGTGTCAGCGTCGCAGAAGCCCGCACTGTGCAATGACAGCAGATTCTTTCATATCTTAGGAACCCTAATGCACATCGCATATGTGCTTGGTTCTCTATAAATAAAAAGAGTTCTCCTTCAACTATAAGGGCGACAACCTTCATCTAAGAAGGAACAATCCACCAACCAACCAACCAACCAACAGAAAAACAACCACCTCCAAGGGATCTTCTCCTCCAGACAGCCTCTTGACCGGTGACCCCAGAGTTCCATCAAAGGCGCCAGAGAGCAAGAGCAAGGTTGATTCGTCACCAGATCATCAACGGAGTAAAGGAGTCCGCTGCAGTGCTCGATCTCCACCGTCATACTTTTCCAGAAATCTCTTCTCCCTATACTTAGAATATTCTGTTTAGATCTTCCTTCTTTGTACACAGATACCTTATACGTTCAATAACGCAAAAAAGTTCGTTAAACCTTTTGTTATGTCGAATAACGTCCACTTCAGAGGTTCGTATCTTTGAAAGAAGACATGCGAAATTTAGCAACTTGGAATCAAGCAGGAAGCAAATTGATGAATAAGGCGATAAGAAGGTGTTATAGAGAGGTAATCAAGCAAGTAGATGAGATTTCTAATATCTAATCCTAATTGCAGGCTTGCTTGGCACAGTTAGGTAACCAAGACGATTTAACTTTTGACCTGTGTAGGCCACCACTAAAACCATGTCACTCCCCAGTCCCAAAAGTGGGGAATCCAACCACGTGGCGATGGCCAGCTAGTACCACTCCAATGGTTTTCCCAATTTGATGGAAACATTAGTAGCACTTAAGCTATAAAGTACAGTGTAAAAATATCCAATCCTAAGAACTAAAACTAATCTCATCCACAATACGATCAAGGAAACACATAGTGAAAGAATAGTTTACAAATGTGCGAAAAGTAAATAAGTCTGAATGTATCATAATACAATACTAAAGTAGAATGTCTCGCAGGACAAACCCGCTAGTACAATACCGAATGGAAGAAACGCAATAAGATAAGTAGATCTGATAACCGACTAACTAGATAATGGTATCGGATCATGAAGGAGGCCTGCTACTGAATCAAGGATAGTCTCCCTGGAGGACCTCGTCCTCCAATGCTGGTCCTGCTTCTGAGTCAATCCCGGACCTGTAAATATTCGGGTAGTCCTTACTTAAATCTGGAAGAGAAACCAAGTCCTCAGAGGGACGCAACAAGGTACATAATATGCGAGCCAAGTATACAACAATGATAATAATATAAAGTAAATATGTCTGCACAAGGTGGGTCAAATCTAACATAACAGACTAAGTGACATGCATTTTGAGAACATCACTCATACACATGGGCTGTCACGGTGCACCCCGAAGATCTGATAGGCACTCCAGCAAACTATGACAAAATCTCACATTCCCTATAAGGAAAACTGTAGCAAACTACGAAACCCCGAGGCTCTGGTAATGAGTCAACGACATACTATGAGAGAAAGTAGCCCAAGCGCACGGTGTATGTTCTACCCTCTCATATAAACTTACGAATCGTGTCCACGAAATGCAAAGTCAGATCCTCTAGCTATGACATCGAGTCATAATAGTAACAGTGTAGAGTATCAGTCATCGTCCTAGAACCAAATACGGACTTTCGTATACCAAGATATCATCAAGTACATGATCCATTAGTAATGTAAGTGTCGCATGAACATTCCCTAGGGCCTGATGTACCAACAATGATACGTCACGATATCGCAAGGTAAATTTTTAATATCGATACCCGATGACACTATCGTCCATCAGCACCCAAATATGATTCGGACGTAAAATATTGAACACGGTTCTAAGGCGATAAAATATCATAAACTGAATAAATATTTAAGAATGAAAATATGGAATCTGAAATACGTAATGGCAAGGTACACTTGCCTGGATCGAAATGCTGAGAAGAAATAGTTGATCCAACGCCTACGTTTGAGGAGTCCAAGGAGTCAAAAGGATCTAGTGAATAAATTAGAACGTAATTAATCAACTATTCATTTATATAAACGACAATATTTATTATTACTTATTCAATAACCCTAACCTAGGTTTACTTATAAAGATATATGTATGACTGTCTATAATATAGTTTTGTACCTAAGGTCTATTATGGGAGGTTACATTAGGATATTATTCTTGCTGCTTCACTTCTTTCATCCCCTCATGTTCCATTTCTATTCTTTAAAATACTCATGTCCACACACAAAATGTATAATTTCTTCTTTAATTCTTTTTCTTTTTCATTTTACGTTTCACCAACTTCATATCTTCACAAGTCCTCCCTACTAGATGGTGATCACTAGAAAAAATTAATGTGGCTAAGTTAAACCCAAATCTACTCGTAATACATTCTTGCTGCATCACCAACTTCATATCTTCTAGTTATGTCATTGACGACCACTCCACCTACATTTTGGAGGAACCTTTGTTTCACTCGATCAAGGAAGGAGCTCAACTTTTCCCTATAGTTTCATGCAATTGTCCCTATGTGTTATTGTTTGTTCTTCTAATACTGGCTATCAATACTGTCGTATAGAGTTGAAACGAAAATTTTACACACAATAACATTCAATATCATTGTTTTCTCCTCCTATTATGCTTATAGGCAACTGTTTTAGTTTCATCACCATGAACCCATAGGTTTTTCCTTGCCATCCCTGTGCATCTCACCCATGCGTATGCATAAAAGAAAAAGACAATAGATGCTTTCATTTTCCCCTATCATTAACACATAGAGTATATTGTTCCCCTCCTCAACCCAAATGACCGTACATGCGTACACAGTGTATGACTCCTCACTTATAGTTTATACTAACACAGATTTCCATAATTAGCTAGTTTTGTTTATTTAAAAAGCTTAAGCCAATGCTGTAACTTCCTGTTTTCAC
>JANAVB010009592.1:5723246-5772555 GCA_029216955.1 Iris pallida
CTGAGGCCGACGAGCCGACCGCTTAGCTAGTCATTTTCATTTTTTTTCTAGTTTTATTGTTCTGGAGTTTTGTTAATTTGAATTCAGCACTTTATTTCAGTTCTTTCATTTCCAGTTGTACTTTTCAAATGTTGAATAAAAGTTTTAAAATTTTCGTATATTGAGTTGTGACAAATGTATAGATGTTGTTGTGAATACCTGCATATAGAACAGCTTATTGCCACCGTCTCACAACGGTGTAGGCTGGGCATGATCCGGTTCGACCCAATAATTTAGGATCGGGTCGTGACATATTTTTAGTGGTGGCCCATGCAGGTCAGATCAATAACTTAGGAGAACATACTTAGAAATAATTAGAACACTAGAACATCAATTTGTCATGACATAGGACCGAAATATATTATAAGTAAATATTTTTGTTTGCTATAGACTGGTAGGCTACCTTGCTTGTGTTTGCAACCAAAACCGTCCAGAGTACGGCCAAAGGAAAGACCACTCGTTCCGGCCCTGCTGGCGATGAGGTCCACCATTGGTCATACTTGGACCCATACCCATCATCGAGACTTGTAACTGTCCCATAACTATCTCAGGCCACAAATTCTTAACACCCTTACTTGTGATGCCCTTGTCCAACTATAATGTAGTCCTAGGAATGGACCGGTTAAGTAAGCAGCATGCGCTGATAGATTATCACAGAGGGTGTAGTCTTTAGCCCACCTGGAGAGCCGGAGTTTGAAATCTCTCGAGCTCTGGAAGATATGGAGGGTATTACTTACCCCTCTATCACCGAAGAACCTGGACCTCCTCACCCTACCATAGCAGAATTCATGGATGTCTTCCCTGATAGTCTTCCAGGATTACCCCCAGATCGAGATGTAGAATTCACCATCGACCTAGTTCCCGGCTCTGTCTCTATTTCTCGGGGATGCTACAGAGTCAACCCTAAGGAGGTCAAGGAAATGAAGGACTAGATCAATGAGCTGAAGGCCCTTGGATTTATCAGAGATGGAGCTTCACCCTGGGGAGCACCTGGCTTATTTGTACCCAAGAAGGACGGGACTGTACGGATGTGCATCGACTACCGGGCGCTGAACAACATCACCATCAAGAATAAGTACCCTTTGCCCCGGATAGATGACCTGTTTGATCAACTCAGTGGAGCTAAGGTGTTCTCGAAGATAGACCTTCGATCTGGTTACCATCAAATCAAGGTCAGGAAGGAGGATATTCCAAAGACGGCATTCAACACCAAATATGGACAGTATGAATTTTTGGTCATGCCGTTTGGACTGACGAATGCCCCTGCAGTATTCATGAACCTTATAAACAATTTCTTCCATGATATCTGGATCAGTTTGTTGTTGTCTTCATCGACGACATTTTGATCTACTCGAAGACAGAAGAGGAGCATGAGAGCACCTGAGAAAAGTTCTGGGAACTTTAAGGAAGGTGAAGCTCTATGGTAAGCTATCTAAATGCGAATTCTTCTTAGATAAAGTGGATTTTCTTGGCCATGTTGTCACAGGAGAATGAATTTTGGTGGATCCAATGAAAATAGCTGCTATTGAGAAGTGGACTGCACCAAGTTCAGTTGCAGAAATTAGAAGTTTCTTGGGCTTAGCTGGCTACTACCGAAAGTTTGTAAAGGATTCCTCCAGGATTGCTGAGCCGATGACGAAGCTGACTAGGAAGAACGAAGAATTTGTTTGGTCCGAAGCTTGTCAGTCAGCATTTGAGGAACTGAAGAAGAGGCTTACAGAGGCGCCGATACTAGCGGTACCCTCAGGTACCGGCAGTTTCTCAATTTATAGTGATGCTTTCGGTAAGGGATTGGGCTGTGTTCTTCAACAACATGGAAAAGTGATTGCTTATGCATCTAGGCAATTACGGACTCATAAGAAGAACTATCCCACACATGATTTGGAGCACGCAGCGGTGATATTTGCTTTGAAGTTATGGAAGCACTACCTCTATGGAGAGAGAGTGAAAATATTTACAGACCACAAAAGTCTTAAATATGTTTCACTCAGAAGGAGCTGAACATGCGACAGAGGCGATAGCTGGAGATGATGAAAGATTTCGACATCGACCTGCAGTACCATCCAGGTAAGGCTAATGTGGTTTCAGATGCACTTAGTCGATACCCGATGGTAATATTTTTGACCAAGGAGCGGCATTTGCTGGAAGACATAGAGAAGCTTGGACTGGAGATGTACTGCCTGAAGAGAAAATAAAGAAGCTGGGAAGAGAAGCAATCGTACAAGAGCTGAATCATCAATGATGCAGTTGCAAGTGCGTTCAAGTCTGATGGACAAAGTCAAGGAGACACAATTTTAAGACGAGACGCTTTGCAAACTCAGAGATCAGTGCTGGCAGGAACACTGAAGGATTCTCAATCGCCAGCGACGGAGCACTGAGGTATGGTACGAGGCTTTGCGTACCAACTGGCGAACTGAGGAATGAGCTGATACAAGACACACCAGTCGCAGTATTCCATACACTAGAGCTAATAAAATGTATCGGATATGCGTACTGTGTGTGGTGGTATGGAATGAAGAAGGACATATCCAGATTTGTGGCTAGATGCTCGTCAATAAGTGAAAGCTAGCAGACAGAGATCAGCAGGACTGTTGTAGCCGCTAGACATCCGGAGTGAAAATGGGAGCACATAACGTGGACTTGTGTCAGGACTGCCTCGATCCTAAGGAGGGAAGGATACCATTTGGGTTATGTGGACCGACTGACAAGTCAGCTCACTTTATCCCCTTCAAGGTTGGTCTATCCACCGAGAAGTTGGCAGCAATAAATGTAGCATTTCTACCGGATTCATGAGTTCCGGTAAGTATCGTATCTGACAAGAGATACTAGATTTACCTCTCACTTTGGAAGAGTTTGTATGACAGTTTGGGAACACAATGTAGAAGCATGAAAAAGAAGAGAAAAATGATCCATTCGGCCAAGAGCCTCATGCGCTCAGGAGTCCCATGCGGCTCAAACACATAGGCAGTTCGAGTGGACTCCATGCGTCCCGCAGAGCGAAGCCACGTGTCTTTTCAGAACAGCTGTATCCAGCGTCATTCAAAACACAATTAATGCTCTGACGGCTGACAGCTGACAACTGACAGCCCTGACGTAAAGTAGTCATGATGACTGACACAAGAGCACTATCTTCCTAGGGAACTGGAGAAAATCATTGCAGCTTCGAGGCAAGTTTATGCGGCCAGACTAAACGAGTTCACGCGGCCAATGCAGAGAAACCTATGCGGTTCAATCATGAAGGTCCCCCGTACGGCTCGGCCATGAAGAAATCCATGCGGCTCGGCCATGAACTCTCATACAGCTCGACCCTGAAGACCCCCATGCGGCTCGGTCATGAACATATTCATGCGGCTCGGTCATGACAACCTTCATGCGGTTCGAGTATAGAGACTATTCATGCGGCTCGGTTATGAAATCTTTCATGCGGCGGTCATGACGACCTTCATGCGGCCCAAATATGAACACTCCTCATGCGGCTCAACATGATGACAGGACACGTGTCCTAAAGATAATCAAATCTTGGGTCAGATCCCAATAATTTGGAACACGTGGCAAGAGAATGAATTAAATTGATTCATTTAGATTTGCGGACATCAGCAAATCATCATGATGGAGTTTTATGCAATCAACATTAATTACTGACATGATTTGGCATAATCCTCATTAATGGCCCAGATCTTTCACGCTCAAGACTAATGGCCTAGATTGACCGGCCGCCGCCATCTCCAAGAAGCAATCATTTGCAACCCTAATGATCACACCCTATTCCTATAAATATCAGGGTGCCATTCCCTTGCAAAAGAGATACGCACACACAGAGAGAGACTCTCCCCCAATAATCAGAGAGAAAAACACAAAGATCAATCCAGAGAGAGAGAAGCCAGAAGAGCAATACGAGGAGAGCGAAGAGCATTTTTCGTCAACGCCAAGCATCTCGTCACAGGAGCCAAGGCTACGTCCGATCGTCCAAGGAGTAAGGCAGAGCTGCCGTCACTTTCCCGAGCCTCTACCGTCACCCCCCAGAATCAAAAATAAATAATTGTACTTAGATTGCTGTACCTAGGTTTTCGTCCCTAGGCTTTCTTTGTACAAGCGAGTTTGTAACGTGAAGTAAAAGTCCAGTCCTCCCATAAAACTGTTCTGTTCTTTTATATTTCATGGCAAACACGATGGCGACTCTACTGGAGACAAACTTCTCCACGACTGAGGAGTTGGTGACGCAGTCGAATGCAGCCAAGCTTGGCTCCATGCAACAGAAGATGGTTGTCCGTTTGGACCAACAGGCGTTTGAAAAAAGGCTCTCCGACAAGAGCGCTGGCCCGGTCCAGAAGCAAGCCCGTACGAAGAAGGCCCGCAAGGAGTGGAGACCCTGATCATTCGCTCCTACGGAAGCTCTTGCAGAGATACCCTCTGTTGCTCAAGACGGCGGGGAAGACTCTCCTGCGGCCCCGCTTCAGACCGTAGACAACTCTGTTGTCCCCAAGTCTGGCAGAAGAACACTATGATGCTGGACTTGCAGGGGCAAAGAGGAACTCTATGTGATCCGAGCCGCATAAGGGTGCTAGCCGCATGAAGAAAGCTCATACGACTACATCCGCCAGCCGCATGAAGAAAGCTCACACGACCATATCTGTCAGCCGCATAGCTTATGCGGCTACAGTTGCCAACCGTATGGGAAACTTATGCGGCTACTGAAGTCAATCGTTTGCAGAAAACCTATGCGGCCATAATTGCCAACCGTATGCGGCCAGCCTACACGGTCGTGACTCCTAGTCGCACAAGAACAACTCATCCGAGCTAAAGACAGCCGCATGCAGACAGCCTGCATGGCTTCCAATCCTAGCCGTATAGCGTCTGTTCCACGCTTCTCTCGATCAGTCTTCGACCGCTCTCATGCGGTCCTGACCCTGATGGTTCTCTGGATGATAAGCCAGACTCTGTGGTATTCAACTTGGACTCTTCTTATTACGCACCTGCGAGTGCTAAAAGAAAGAAGTCTAGGGCAGCGCGGGCCTGCCATGCCCAGTCACTGCCCCAACCTCTGACTATCGGGGCATCCCGCTGATTATTACGCGGGCCTCGGATGGGAAGTTGTACAGAACCACTCGAGTCCAGCCCCCGACGGCAGACGGACAGAGAGGTTCACAAAAGTCTCCCAAAACCCGGGGAGCAAACATGGTCGGTCCAGACCCATCTGACTTGCATGAGGCCATCCTCCATAAACGCAAGGAAAGAGAAGATGCATCGGGGTACAAGAGTCCTCCCACGGACATCACTGCACCCAAGTCATCGTCAACTACTGCTGCAATAGCACGACGATATAAGAAGACCGGCAGTCTGTCTTTCAAAGACTGCAACAGCCATCTTCAGAAGACGAGGCACTTCCCGTCTCCTGCAACTCGGCTCGGAAAGTCCCCGCTGATGGAAGGGGAAAGAAGACGAATGTTCCCAGCCCGAAGATCTCAACCACTGTGACTAAACTATCGTCTAAGCGGGTGCCCACTACCGGAGTTTTCCAAGGTACTCGCTCTAAGAAGAAATCTGCTACAGTGGGGGATTCGTCGTCCATAACGCAGGGGGTTACTGGGGCTGGGGGTAGCACCCCTCCGAGCCTCCACAGTAACCCGATGTTCCAAGAATGAGCCAGGGGAGACAACTCTTCCATCGAATGTAGCAAACCTCGACGTCCACGAGGACGTCCACAACTCCCAAGACGAGGTGAACTCGGAGACTGGGGGTACTGTTCCTTTCGAGTCTGAATCAGAAGGGAATATACCCACATACCCCGATGACTTCTCACTACAGGGGTACGATTCGGAGGGCGCTTCCTCCACCGCTCCGTCTATCTCTCATCATGTGAAGATGGTATTCATGACAGACAACAACCAAGGTGGTTCCAGTGATCGCCAGCGCATCGACAGTCTCGAAGCTATATTGCTTGCTTTGGTCAAGTCTGTAGACAAGATTAAAGCGGCCCTTCCAACTCTGCAAGAAGGGACGCCTGGCCAACAAGTACGGGTCCCGCGGTCAATGCGAACTCGAATTCGGCGGCACCAAACCCGGGCAACAATCCTCCGGAAACAACGGCCCCTACCGTCGTAGACGAAGCACGCGAAGCGAGAGAGAGAGGTCCAGGAGCTCCGAGCCATGTTCTACGCTCGAGAAAACTCTCAAGACCTCAGAATACGGCAACCGAACCCTGCTGCATGGAGGGATGTCCCCTTCCCGCCAAGATATAAGCCGTTCAACATCAATCCGTATGATGGCAAGACCTCCGCAAGTCGGTACATCACTTACTTCGAGGTCACCACCGACCATCTGCCCCATGACGATGCCATCCTCATACGATTATTCATTGGGGCATTGGAAGGAGTCGCCTTCGACTGGTATCGCAACCTGCCAGACAACTGCATCCACTCCTTCGCCGGCTTCAAATGTATGTTCTTGGAGAGATTCTACGAAGTAGGGCAGGACATCACAATGTCCACCCTCATGGACGTCGTCCAAGGGAAGAAAGAGCTGACAAGGAACTATATCGAGCGGTTTTGCCAAACCGTAATGAAGTTGCCGTCTGGAAATCCGAATTCCTCCTTGATTGAAATTTGCCAAAAGAGACTGCTTCCAACAATCAGCCTCTGGATGGGCGAAAGTCAATTCAAGGACTGGAAGACGTTAATCATTAGTGCCACAAGCACCGAAGAACGACTGAAGAAGGCTCGCCAACTGGGATTGCACATCTCAGAGGGAAGGACAAGGGCAGGCGTCCCAACGCCAACACCAACAATGGGGTAGCTCCACCAACAACCGGGACAACAAGGGCAAGCAGGCTATAGTGGCCGACACAGCACAAAACCTGAGCCAAAATCGGCAGACAAGCAATGGCCACAAATGACCTACTCCTTTGAAGACGGCCACGTCAAGCCTATCTTGGACATGCTCATACAAGGAGACAGAATTCAGCTTTCTCCACCAAGACGGAAACCTCGGCCGGCAAAAATGGAGAACCCAAAGTACTGCCATTACCACCGCTACGTCCACCATGCTACACACGACTACTACCAACTAAAACGGTACATCCAAAATCTCATCGATTCGAACGCTCTGGCCATCGATTTCGAGGAGGTAACTGTGACAGCCAATATGGTATCGGTACAATTCGGCAGCTTCCCTCCGACGGAAACTCAAGACGGTGTGGTACCCATCCCTCTGGCGACAATGGAGATTGCTAATCTTCCACCTCCCCGAGATCAGGCTGCTGGTCTAGTGCCCCACACCACATCACGTAGGGAAGTCATGTGGGTCCATCCAGACTTGGTATCAGAAGTGACTCAGCCCACACCATCTTCCATCTGCAAGAAGAAGAGTGGAAAAGTCAGGTCTGGTCGTACAATCTCGGCAGATATCGAGGAAGCTACAGCCGTCGTCACTCGGTCTGGGGCACAATCCCAACCTGTGGCTGATAACTCAGCTGAAGATCATCAGCCCGCTACAACTGACACTCCAGGACCTGCTCAGCCTCCGACGACTGACAAGCCTAGGCCGAAGGAGACTCGCTTTGACAAATCCCTCCGAAAAGAGGCACCGCCGAAGGAGACTCGCTTTGACAAATACCTCCGAAAAGAGGCACCGCAGGGGCTGAAGATGCCCTACAACTTTGACATCTTGGCACAATTGGCCAACACACCGGCCAAGTTGTCATTATACGAGCTTTTGAGACTCTCAAAGGATGTTTGCGCGGCTTTGAGCGATGCACTCCAAAATGCCGACGCGTACCTGGCTCAGGTCAACCTCACGGGAGAGGGCCCGCCTGCAGATCTCCAAGACAGCGCTTGCACGGGAGCGATGCCCAACATTGTCTTCACTCCGCAGGATATGCTCATCAAAACCAACCTGCACGATCGACCGTTATATTACACTGGATACATCGGCGACGTAAAGGTGGATCGGATGCACATTGATCCTGGTTCTTCCATAAGCATCATCCCGAAGGGTCTGTTACATCATCTTTGCATTTCTATGCATCGCCTGACACCAACAAGCACCGCCATCAGCGGTTTCAATTCGGGCTGGAGCTACCCTATTGGGAAGATTCGTCTGAAGTGTCAAATTGGCGATCTCCAGTCGGAAGTCACCTGTTACGTCATAGATACAGACACTTTTTACAACATCCTCTTGGGGCGCCCTTGGATACATGATTATATGATCGTGCCTTCCACGCTGCACCAATACTTCAAGTATGTCGACAAACACGGCTTCGTGAGGACAGATTTGCCGACATTGATCCCTTCAAAGGGGTCGAATCCTACTACTCAGACTCCTGCCTGTACGAAAAGTCGAAGAGGCACCTTGGTGAAGGAGATGGACAAGCTCGTACCGAGACATCCACAGGATCAGAAGAGCCTCTGACAATCCACCTCCAAGCTCGCAAACCGGGCAGGTCCGTACCCCTTACCGCCACTCTGCGTAAGGACGCAATCAGCCTCTGGGCACAAGAAGAGCAGATGATAATCCGGCTGCCAAGGTCTGGCCAAGTGCCAAAATCCACAACAGGGCCACTAACAATCAGACTGCCGAGAGTCGGTCAGCCCCAAACGGAGAAGCTCAATCCCTCCGACAAGCCACTGACGATACGCCTTCCCAAGAAGGGTCGTCACCCCGATGCAAGGTTTGACACTTCTAGCGAACCAGCCACTCCTCGCCCCACATCGAGTACCAAACTGGGGGTCGCTAGTCTGCCAACAACTCCACGCTCAGCTCCATCAACTGAACCACTGACGATCAAGCTCCCCAGGTCGTCCTCTCAGTCTTCATTCACACAGGGGGTAGCCGAAGAGGTACCGGAGCTAGCCAAGTATGTGGCTGCCCACACTGATGTTCCCTCCGCAGATGATGTAATCTCCTAGAAAAGATACCTTACTTCATCAATAAAGGGTTATCTTTGAACTACCTCGAGCTTAATAAGCTTTGTACAATGTACGCTATGGAACACGGTATAGGCACTCACCTACACACACAGGTGACAAATGTCTACACCGCAATCCAGCTTACTCCAGCAGAAAATGCTTACCGAATAATCGAGGGAGGGGACCATCCAATCATCTTCGGCCGGAAGGACGATCCGCATCCCTTCACCATAGAAGAAGTCGACCTTGGATCGGATGCCGGGAGACTACCTCTGTATCTTTATAGCCCCCAATCTAAATATCTTATGCAGAAACATGGGTATTATCTGGAAACGACACCGGGTTTGAACTACGGTACTGGACGACGATTACCTTTGAAGCCCCCGGTCCCGGCTGGCAAACCACGGGACTACTATAGCAAGACTCGATGTGGATTAGGGTATGTGACACCCTTGATGACCCCTAAAAGTTCAGATGAAGAATGTGACTGGCATTCATATTCGACCGGGTCATCAACTTTTGACTCAAATACCAGCATTGGAGACATATTCAGACAAGTCCTGTCAGTCAACATGGCATTCGTCGATGCTTATGAAGAAGATGAAGACATTCCGAAAATCCTCGAGCTAGAGCCGTAGGCCCAACAGCTAGATGAACAATGGGAAAAACGTTTCGAGCAAAGAGAACCTCCCACTGAGGATGAGGTCATACAAGTTAATCTTGGTGATGAAGCCTCCCCGAAACCAATCTTCATCAGCCAGAGTCTGACAGATGAAGAGCGAGAGTCGCTGCTCTAACTCGTCAAAGAGTATATCGATGTGTTCGCCTGGAGCTATGAAGATATGCCTGGATTGGACCCCGAGATCGTACTCCATAAACTCAATATTCGTCAGGATACAAAACCTGTCAAGCAACAGCAACGGCAGTTTTGCCCCGATGTCATGAATGCTATTGAAGCCGAGGTCAACAAACTGATAGCCAGCGGCTTCATTCACGAAGAGCAGCATCCAGACTGGGTAGCCAACATCGTACCAGTTCTCAAGAAGAACGGGAAGATCTGAATATGCACTGACTTCCGGAATCTGAATAAGGCATGCCCTAAAGATGAATTCCCTCTCCCTATCACAGATATTATGATCGACAACACCTGCAGCTTCGAACGTATGTCCTTCATGGATGGCTTCTCAGGATACAACCAGATCAAGATATTTCCTGACGACGAGAAGCACACATCAATCCGAACACCGATTGGTACATATTGCTACAACCGTTATACCTTTCGGTTTAAGGAATACTGGCACCACTTACCAGAGAGCTATGAGTGTCATCTTTAGAGACCACTTGCGCAAGACAGTGGAGTGGTACGTCGATGACATCGTCGTCAAAAGCCGTTCGAAGGAAGATCATCTGCAAGATCTCAGGACAGTGTTCGACCTAATGCGAGCACACAACATAAAGATGAACCCTACGAAATTATTCTTGGGAGTCTCCAATAGGAAATTCCTGGGTTTCGTCATTACTTCTCAGGGCATTAACATCGACCCCGAGAAAACAAAGGCAATCATGGAGATGGGTCACCCGAGAAATCTCCGTGAACTCCGAGGCCTCCAAGGCAGGTTAGCTTACATCAGGAGATTCATCTCTAATCTCTCCGGACGATGTCAAGCATTCACCTATCTCATTAAGAAGGGAGTCTCTTTCGTATGGGATGAGGAATGCCAGCGCGCTTTCGACAGTATCAAAGAATATTTGTCGAACCCCCCAGTCCTGTTAGCTCCTGTTGCTGGGAAGCCATTCCTGCTCTATGTACGAGCTATGGAACATTCTCTTGGTGCTCTATTAGCACAGAACAATGATGCGGGCCACGAACAAGCTATATATTACCTCAGTCGAAAGATGATTGGGCCAGAATACCGGTACACGGCCGTAGAGAAGGAATGCCTTGCTCTCGTGTTCGCAATCCAGAAGACGCGACACTACGTCACGGGACAAACCATCCACGTAATATTGCGGATCAACCCCCCTCGGAGTCCTTATGACCAAACCTGGGGCACTCAGCTCTCGTCTTGCTACCTGGGCGATATTACTATCACCATACCACATGATCTTCGTCCCGCAAAAGGCTGTTAAAGGCCAGGCTCTGGCAGACTTTCTAGCGGCCCATCCAGGTTCGGAGACGACTAGGGTATATGAAGAAATACCGGACAAGGTCACCAGTTCAAATGCAGTCTCCCATGATGCCATCTGGCGAATGTTCTTCGACGGCACTTCGAGAACTGGACCCAAAGGTAACATCGTCGCTAGAGTTGGAGTGGTGCTGATTTCTCCCTCCGGCTTGGTGATCAATCGGGACTACTCACTCACAGAGCCCTGTTCAAATAATGTGGCCGAGTACAATGCCTTGGTCATTGGCCTCCGACTTGCAAAGGAGCTGGAGGCAGAATATCTTGAAGCATACGGTGACTCGCAGTTAATCGTCAATCAGATTCGGGGGTCGTACGAGGTCCGCCACGAAGATATGATCCCGTATCATTAAATAGCAATCGACATCATCTCATCTTTAGGAGGATTCTTCATAGAACATGTTCCCAGACTCCAGAACATTAAGGCTGATGCCCTAGCTTGTTTGGCCGCTTCTCTAGCTGTGCCAAATTACGCTCGTCATCAGGTCGACATAATAGGCCGTGAACTGGTCTGTCCTAAGGATAAAGTTCGATGAATGGAAAGCTACTCTGCCCTTTCAGTCGATGAAGCACCAGACTGGAGACAGCCGTTCATCGACTTCGTAGTATACGACATCCTGCCAGAGAATCCGAAGGAAGCAACTTCTATCAGAAGACGTTCTCTCAGATTTTTCTATGATACGGAGACGAAAATGCTGTATCGCCGATCCTATGATGGGTTACTACTTCGGTGTCTATCGAATACAGAAGCCAAGGAAGCCGTATACGAGACCCATGATGGTGTTTGCGGAGCCCATCAACCTGGCCCGAAACTGTAAGACCGCCTTCACCGAATAGGCTATTACTGGCCTACGATGGTTGCAGATGCAATAGATTATGCACGAAAGTGCAAAGCCTGCCAAATCTATGCCGACTTCATCCACCAGCCATCTGAATTCCTACATCCGACTGTGGCCTCCTGGCCATTCGAAGCATGGGGTATGGACATCGTCGGCCCAATCACCCCGTCTTCGTCTAGAGGACACCGATTCATACTCGCAATCACCGATTACTTCTCCAAATGGGCGGAAGCCATCCCATTGGCAGAGGTGAAAACTTCAAACGTGATCAGCTTCCTTAAGCATCATGTCATCTACCGCTTTGGAATACCCCGAAGGATCATTCACGACAATGGGCCACAGTTCGCAAGCCACGTATTTTATCGGTTCTGCGATAAGTACCGAATTCAGAACATTACTTCGACATCCTACAACCCAGCAGCCAATGGGTTAGCAGAAGCATTCAACAAAACCATAATCAAGCTACTCAAGAAATTCGTGTCTTCTAACAAGCGCGACTGGAACGGCTTGGCAAATGCTTATGGGCGTATCGCACCACAGTTCGAACAGCCACCGGGAATACACCATTTTCCCTGGTGTATGGGAGTAAGGCAGTCCTCCCATTAGAGACTCAGATCCCCTCACTCGGTGTCGCCCTCACACATCAGTTGACGACAGATGAAAACAACCATCGCCGACTACAGGAATTGGAGGCCCTAGACGAGAAACGCCTGTTAGCTCAACAGCGAATCGAACTATATCAGGCCAAAATCTTCGGAGCTTTCAACAAGAAAGTCAAGGTCAGAACATTCCAAGTAGGCGATCTCGTTCTGGCGGTTCGAAGGCCGATGGTTATGACGCATAAAACTGCCGATAAATTCCAACCAAAATGGGAAGGCCCGTTCATCATCGAAGTTGTATTCTCCAACGGCGCTTACCGCCTCGTAAAGCAAAATGAAGACTTACTCATGTTGCCCATCAACGGCAAGTTCCTAAAGAAGTATTATGTCTGAAACAAAATCCTCGAGACATCTCAGAGTGTCGAGTTATGTACCTCCCCGTACCGCTGAACTTATATTCTGGTTCCATACATCGAGTCATGCACCTGCTGGTACCTCTGAACTCATTCCCACATTTTCTAATCATACGAGTCACGTACCCGCTAGTACCGCTGAACTCACCCTCATAATTTTCCAGATTTTTGAGTCACGTACCCGCTGGTACCACTGAACTCACCCTCACAATTTTCCAGATTATTGAGTCACGTACCCGCTAGTATCGCTGAACTCACACTCACCATTCTCCAGATTCCCGAGTCATGCACTCTCTCGTGCCGCTGAACTCACATTCACAACATTCCAAATTATCGAGTCATGTACCCGCTGGTGCCTCTGAACTCATATTCTGGTCATTCTTTCAGATAGTAAGTTATGTATGATCATACCTCTGAACTTTTTTCCTGGAAGAGATCCCCCCTCATGATCCACTACCCGCACTCCCAGTGCACAAAAAGGGTAGCAGATCCACAAATTTCCAAAACGGCCATGTCCTCATTACCTCTGAGTCGTTTCACTTCCGCCAAAAACAAATCACCCCTTTACATAGAACTTCCATGTCCTCATTACCTCTGAGTCGTTCTATGTACCCTCCTTCATTGAGCCCACTCCTGCCATGTCCTCATTACCTCTGAGTGGGAAGGCTCCGTCGAAGAAACCTTCATGCTTGCCATGTCCTCATTACCTCTGAGTAAGTATGATGATACCCTTTCGACTTATTATCCGTACCCACAACCGGAGTACGCCATGGATAATAGGTCCATAAATATTCCCCGCTGAGTCCACTCCTGCCATGTCCTCGTTACCTCTGAGTAGGAAGACTCCACGGTAAAACCTCCGTACTTGCCATGTCCTCATTACCACTAAGTAAGTATGTTGGTTCCCTTTCATCCTATTATATGTATTCTGAGCCAGGGTACGCCAAGGATAATAGGCCCACAAATGTCCTCTGTTGACCACAAATATCCTCCGTTGAATCCGCTCCTGCCATGTCCTCTCTACCTCTGAGCAGGAAGATCCCACGGTACAGAAATCCCCATACTTGCCATGTCCTCACTACCTCTGAGTAAGTATGATGATGCTTCCTCGACTTATTATCTGTACCCACGATCTGAGTACGCCCAAAGATAATAGGCCCACAAATGTCTTCCGATGACCACAAATGTCCTCAGTCGACCACAGATGCTGTACTGAGTCTCCAGTACACGCCCATCCCTTCCCTATCATGCCTGGGAGCCCAGTTGCTCCCTGGCATTCTCTCGAACACCAAAAACTTCTATAGTTGTCTTATCGCGAAGTTGTTCTAGGTATTCCTCTCCAAAACTTGTTACTTGTACCTAAAACTAAGGTACGCCCAGGGTAACAGGTCCACAAATAATCTTCCAGCAGGTCCAATTCCACAAACACCACGAGTACAAGAAAGAGAATCTGCTCCTTCGTGCTCATTTATTCAAAATTCAAAGTGCTACATCGTTTGGGATCACATCCCTTACAAAAAAAAGAAAAAAGAAAACAGAAAACTGATCACTGCTCCGGGGCACATAACGTCGTGAGACGGTCCGTCAGCAAGGCAACCGACCGCTCGAACCTCTGTTTAGCTCGACGCTCCGCCTCTTGGTTCAGCACCGCCGCGTCCTCCAGATGAGCATAAGCTTGCCAGTTGTCCTCGAATTTCTTGAAAGCTCGCTCCGGGTTAACAGAAGATCGGAAAACCTTCTCGGCCTCCTGAACGATTGACTCCTGTTACGCATGAGCAGCCTTCAACTCTGAATCTAGGAAGGCCAGTTCCCTCTGAAGTACGAGAATCTGCTCCTTCATGTCAGCTATTCCACGAGAAGCAGTCTCTTCCCGAGCCCTACAAGCTTGACTTCGACGACCCAGCCTGTCATACGAAGCGGAAAGCTCGTCAAGGTCCTCCTTCACAACTGGCCCGGCAGTGTCTCGAGCGAGATTTATCCTATCCCGAGCGGCAATAAGGAAGCCCCGCTCCTGTTCAATCGCAGTAGGCAAGTCAGCCTACCATAACACCAACAATCGGGTCACGAGCTGATCAGCCTCGGCCAACTTGCGCTCCAGGAGCACAGCCAACCCCACCCCGCCAGGAAGAGTCTTCAATGTTTCAATTTGACCCCGAGCGCACCGCAGGGACAGAGAAAAAGGGGTCCCCCGTTCTACGGCAGCATCTATGTGAGCACCCTGAATTTCGGGTTATTTTTTATTTTATTTTAATTATTTTCCTGATTGATTTTTATTTCGATAAATAATTTATTCTGTATTTTTCCTTAAGTGTACTTTCCCGTGCCATTGATATTTGGAGTATCAGGGATGTTTAACTCTGGAAATCTTCTTCACGAGTTTTGGAGTGGACACGATTACCTTCGTGACGGTATATGGTGTCCCACTAAAACTTGTTCCCTTGTGCTCTTTCTGCTTCGCTGAACTTCGGGTCAATTTCGACCATTTGATTACTATTTATTTTCCCACTCTTTTTTTTGATCATTTTCAGCGCGTTACCATGACATTTAAATTGGGAGCGCAAGACCAGTCAATTTCTTGAAACCAACTCCTCATTGATGATCTACTCGAGACGCTCGTCACCCATGACCTTTGAGTCCTACTCAGACACGTCATTTTGGGCTCCATTTGATTCGCACAACTTTCCCGACACGTGACCCGATTTTATTTCACGCCACGGCGTCACATTCATTTTCCAACTTGATTTGTGGGTCCCCTGTCGACCAAAACCTGTCCGCCCCAATTATGGACATGGCCCACTTTGAGCCTACTATCCGCCTGTCACTTATGTCCCATTTATTGGAATCTCCATGTGCAACTTATTCACTCATGATCATCAACGTCTAATTTTAATTCGATTTTCGCACAATGTCCGGTTTTGACCCAATCCGGCTCCACCGAGTCCAGTCCAGCTCCATGTTGCCCTCCATCGGGACACCCTCATATTTATTGCCCAAAAATATCAATTTCTCATTTTACCTATTTCTAATATTTAATGGGAAATTTTCTATTGATGTATTTTTCTTGGAATAACCTATTTCTCTAATTATTTCCTAGCCATTGATCATCCTAAGAAATCCTCACCATTTAATTTCCCTCACACTCACAACCCCTCCTATTTTATTGCCCCAAAAATATCAAGTAATCTCCTATATACTTTTCTATATTTTATTGGAGAATTCTAATTATTTAATTCCTTTTGGAATGATAATTTTACTCTAAATTAATCCTAGCCCTTGGATCATTCTAATCTAAATCCCAACCATTATTTTCCCAACCCCCCCAATAGCAGCAAGGAGCCGGCCCTAATTTCTAGGGAGAGCTACTTTCTTATCCTCTCTCTCTCACTTCATTGAATGCTATTCTCTCTCCCTTTCTAAATTATTTTTCCCACACAACTTCACAACAGCCATGCATCATCTCCCCCTCAGCAACCATACACCACCCGACCTCCTCGACCACCATGGCCGGACCACCCCCGGCCATCGCCGTCGGCCATGGAGCCACCCTCCATCTCCAACTTCTCCTCCTCCTTCCATGTAACAATCAACACCACCACCATCAACCATCATCTCCACCATCTATGCCCGACCGGCCACCCACGGCCATCACCACCTCCACCCTCATCGAGGGCGCCGCCGCCCCTTGGCCGCACGGCCAAGGCCATCGCCGGCCAGGCAGCGCACCACCGCGGCCACCAGCTGCAGCAGCAGCAACCTTCGACAGTGCGCCATATGCGCGCACAGGCGCGCACGCACGCACGCGCGTGGGCCGCCGTCGTGCGCAGCCACGCCGCCGTGTGGGCCACCGTGGCCCCCTGGCCATGTGCGCGAACTTCGGCGATCAGTCCCTGACGGCCACCGTCCTCCGGGACGCGCCGTCGAGGCGATTCGTGCGTTTTGTACGACGTCCCGTCGTGACGCGCGCGAGATTGAGTCCGTTTTGGCGCTCCATCGCAGCGACTTCGTGCACATTTTCCCGGAGGTCCGACCATTGGATCGGCGATTTCTTCGCTCCGTTGCAATCTCGGTATATCCACCTTCATTTCTGTCAATTTTCGTCCGTTAATTTTATCGTTTGATACATGAAAACCGGCCACCAAGTTGACCGTTTAAATTGTATTAAATTTGGACAATTTCGCGGGGCCAACTCCGTCAGCTTGTATCTCCTCCACCGCAACTCCGTTTGATGTGCTACCAGTTCTGGTGCGAAGCTGGTATAACCCTCTTACTACCCCTTCAGTTTCGTTTCATTGTGAGCTTGTTTGATTGGTTGAATTCGACGCCAAAGTTGGCCGTCCGAATTCGTAATTTCCAACTTGTAAAATTCCATTTTTGAACACGGGACTCCAGATTTCATTTCTGACACCACCATTAGACTTGTGGCGTCGTTCTGGCATATTTTCATATAAAATTTGTTAGATTTGGAGAAAGTGGGCCCGAGCACATTTTTCGGTGCAAAGCGCGCCCCACATTCTGGGTCAACGGGACTTTTTGACGCCGGCTCATCGGAATCCAATTCCGGATATACCGTTGAGTTCGTATCGTCATTCTGGACTCGTTGACATATAATTTGCTAGGTTTTGGTGGACATTGGATCGGGCACGCATTTCGGTGCAAGTCGGATACCAATATCCGGGTCAACGGGCCAAATGGAGATCGGGTCAACGGAATCCAATTCCGGAGATACCGTTGAGTTCGTATCATTATTCTGGACTCGTTGACAGGTAGTTTGCTAAGTTTTGATAACTTTGGCTCCGGCACGCATTTCCGTGCAAACCGGAATCCTAAGTTCTGGTCAACGGGCCAAATGGAGATCGGGTCAACGGAATCCAATTCTGGAGATACCGTTGGGTTCGTATCGACATTCTGGTTTCGTGGACATATAATTTGTTATATTTTGTAGACTTATTTTCTTGCACGTTTTTCGGTGCAATACGGCTCCGACACGGACACCGTTTTGACCCGAAATTACCTTTTTGCCCTTGTGTCCAAATTGGACCGTTGGGTAGGCTATCCTAGCTAATTTGACCATTCTGGATACGTTGGTGATGTTCATTTTATCGTCCGACAATGTTTGTTGATAATTTCTCTGAGTTTAACCTTTTTATAATTAATTAATAATTAATCCATATAATGTTCGTATTTCGGGATTAGTACAACGAAACTGAGATCAGCCAATTCCAGTGATCTCACATCGCTGAAATTGACAAGTTGGACACGTGGATCACTATAATGAGATTATCAACCTTATCGATAATCTTCTTATCTCGATTTGCGTGTCGTAAGTTTCGACGTACAAATAACGAAGTACACTTTATATTAGACTAGAATTGACCCTGTTTGACCAGAGTTGACCAGTTGACCCAAAGTCAATTGTAAGTCAACACTTGACCTAGTTGACTAGATTATTGACCGGAGTCGACCTAGAGTTGTTTTGACTTAGAAGAACCTAGAATAATATAGATTGCCTGTAGAGATTCATTTATTTTAACTTGAACACCTTGTAACCTGTGTTGCTTTAAATAGGACTCTGTGGCTTCAGTGGGACCTCCTATACTTATCAGCTGTTCAGGTTATCGAGGCGAGTACATTCTCTGATCATTTCATATCCTGCTTAGAATTATTTCCTGCAGTAGATTACTTTACTTGTACTGTCACGTTGGTCACACGGATTGGTACTATATGGATCCCTTCTTGAGATGTTATCCTTAGGGAGCATCGGGTACTACATGATCTGTGCGTTTCACTTACATGGCGTATCATATGCTTCATTGGTTCTTTGATCACTTACGACATATACTCTTATGATCGTAGAGTCTTCCTAGAATCCTTATCCCATTTATGGGACTACTATGTATCACCTTCGGGGTCTATCACCTTCAGGGTCTATCACCTTCGGGGTCTATCACCTTCGGGGTCAATCACCTTCGGGGTCTATTACCTTCGGGGTCTGTTACATAGCATCATAACATAACCTGGCTGGATCCTTGTGTATTGATTGGGGGTACGGGGGAGTATAAGTGGACATGTGAATAATACACCAGTAGTTTCTTATCAGAATTATTCCTTAGTGTCTTATCAGAATCATCCCAGGCCATTTACATGTTCATGATTGTACTCTGACTCACTAGTCACTGCTAGTTCTCTATGTATAGTAGATATTTCTATTACAGTTCTCTCTCTGTTTACATACTATTTTTCTTCAGTACTGGTATCTTACTTTACTGCATGTTATATGTTTTCTAACCTGCTATGATCTGTTGAGATGTACTGTGCTCGCTCCAGTCCTGACTGGACCTGTTGATAAATTTTACAGATAGCCTGGAGGTGCCTGCTAGCCTAGAGGAGACATTAGAGGTTGTTTAGGTAGTTATTTCTTTTTGTCTGGAGTTGTATTTACTTTGTGGATTACTGTATCTTTATTGAGTTTTGAGATGTATTTCTGGATTCATGTACCTTAGACACTTAGACTTCTATCTCCTGTATCTCTTTTGGATTTCATGTTTTATCTATTCGTATCATGCTCTACCTTAGATGTGATTGAGTTGTTGTAACTCCACTTTTTCAGGAAATTTTAATTTTTAAAAAGTTTTCCTGAATATATGTTTTTCTCTTCTAAATCAATATTGATGTTATTATTTTTTCCTTTAGTCCAAATTATTGGGCTTCCATGTAAATGGTTTTCCTCCTCATTTTTAACCTTGGCCCAACCAAGCCCTTAATCACTCAATGAACCAGCCCATTAGTTTAGCCTAGTCTTTTGTTTTCCTTAAAACCTCTGGAAGGCCTACTCTCTACTGTGAAGTTTTAATTTGAATTTTCGTTCAAACCCAACGGCCATGACAGTTGGCCATATGCTCCATTCCTCCGCTCTAACAACCTGTCAGAGAGAGGAACGAGAAATTTTTCCCGCCAGAAGAAGCCTGGGCCTCACGCTATCCATCTCCTATTTAAGACCATTCTCTCGGCCTCTCCTCCCAATTTCTCCAAACTTCATCTTCCCAAAACTTCGTTCTGAACCAGCCATGGTGGAGTGAGCTCTGAGGGTCGATCGACACTGCAATCGACGGGGCAAGCTCAGTAAGAATTCCTTGATCTTCGTTGTCTTCTCAACCAATTCGTTTATTTGGAGATTGATCGAATCAACAACTAGAACGTTCTGTTCAACTCTAGATCGGGTCGATCGATTTCGATCGAGAGTAGGACAGGTCGATCTCTGTTCGTGGTTCGACCATCATCTTCTTTGAACAATTTATCTTGGTTTAGCTTTGAATCCTGATCGCTAGGTGTTTGTTTGTTTTCCCCTTTGAATCAGTCGATCCAACGAACTCAATTGGATTTATTGGTCGTTCCTATATTCATCAGATCTGGATCTGTTCTCCTTCGAGCTCTGATTTCATAGTAGAGGTGAGTTCGATTGGAAACCATGTTCTGAATCATTGTAGCAATCAGCCCTTCTAAGTTGTTTCTTTTAATTTTTGGTTTTATATTTTTAGAACCTCTGAAACAAATGGAAGGACTAGTTGTGTCGATAGAGGAATTTTGAGTTAGATACGAGAGTGAGTATCTGATCCTATAAATTCCAAATCCTCGTGTTTTGCCTAATGCGATGTATGATTGAGATTTGATCTTCCCTATTTTTGCTTCTGTTTGATAATTTGCCTCAGAGGAATTTTGGATTGGACCTAGTCGAATAGCTGGGTGTCATTTGTGACCCAAGTGCAAACTCAGATCCTATTCCTACAGGTAATCTCTAATTTTCTTTATTAAGAGTGTTAGCCAGTTAATTACTATTTTTGAATGATAGAGAAGGGACCGTATCAGCAATTTAGTTAGGCTAAGTTATGAGATTTTATTCTTATTTGAACCTAGATTTATTATGTTGTTCTGATCCTTGTTTAGGAATTTCGGGAGACTGATAGATGATATAGCTGTTTAGTTGAACATCCTGTTCTTTTAAAACATTCTAAGATCCTTTGGCATGATTCAATAATTTTCTGTATTAACATGTTAGGATAGATCCTCGTATCAGTTAAAATCACTCTTCTTGTAATACTATCAGATTTTGAAGAATGGAGTTCATTGATCACTTAATTCCTGGGAACCAAATTGATATACAGAGTAAGAGAAATCCTGTGAACTGAATCCAGGTCTTACCAGTCTTAAATGACTCTTTCTATGCTCTGCTTTTGGACTGAGCTATTTTCTCCTTTTCTTTAATTAGATTGAACTCTAAAATTTCAATATTAAATTGATGTGAACCTGGAAGCCTAGTAATTTAAGTTGCTGGTAAGTCTTGTTTGTTAGCATGGTTCCTTTGAGTCAGGACTGAGATTTGATTTCATAGGGACTGTTACTTAGATATTGGTTGACAGGAATTGGAAGATAGGTTTTAGGTTCACTTCATGTTTTGCATTTCTCTGGAGTGCAGGTTTCACTCCATCTGGGTTGTAACAACCGTTAACTGATCCTTGAGTGTAAACCTTAGGTATATATTAGGTTCCAGGATTTGGAGTTGCAATGGTTCAGTCCTGATACAGTAACACCATTTGAAGTACAGAGTTTAGGATGTTGGCAATTATCACAATGTGTTAGGAATTCCCAGGTTGGTGTTGGTGCAACTTTTGAACCAGAGAACTGAGGGTCAGCCTCTTCCTGACTGATCCTTGAGTGTAAACTCAGTTTAGAATGATGACTAGATATTGTATAAGCTGGGTTGATCCCTGTTTGTTTTGGACTGAACCTTGTTCAGCAAACCAGGAATTAATCTCAGAGTTATGGACAGAGCAATTCCCAGTCCTGATTAGATTGAGGCAGGAACTTCTAGTTAGGTGGTGTTTTCTGAACTTAAGAGTTATAGCAGAGTATTCTGGTTGTCCTGCAAAACATGGAGAAACAGGCTGCTGTGTGTAGAGCATTAGGAAGATAACTGTATTAGGACAAGTTCCTAATTAGGATTAGGTAGGATGTGAAGACTATAGTTGTATAGTTTAAACTTGAGTTTATGACTGGTTAGGTTGCAAACACCTGTCAGTTAGCATGGGTTAGAGAGGTGGCTTTCATATAAGCTACTGAACTAATGGTTGAATTAATAAACCAATGGACCACAACCCTATAAGTTGTATCATTTGGATTTATTTTAAAGTCATGTGTTGAATATGAAGAAGTTCAGTAATAACTTTAAGAGTAACCTTGCTAAACCTTGGCAATAGGAATTTGGCTCTAAATGGGTTGATTGTTACACTCTAGTTATTATAAATATTAAGTTAGGCTAGTAGAAGTTAACTTTTTAACTGAAATGATATCTATATTAATAACTTGTAAAATCATAACAGGAGGATATCCAGCTTTATTGCCTACATTTGATCACCCGGAGACAGACAAGTACACTCTACGGTTTTGTACTTTACATTATCCTTCCTGTACTTCCTTGAGTGACACAATTGCAACACGACATGTTCTTTCTGGTACTCTTGTTCTCTTGTGCTTATTACTTGTATCTGGGGAGGGGAAATATACTATCTATGTGACCAATCCCAAGTAACAGCTCAGGTGTGTTTTAGCTTAGACCCCGCATCGTGCACGCGGGTCCTAAGTCACCATTCATGTGCTTTCAGGTGCTTTCAGGTGCTTACCCTAGCCGGTCACATAGTTAGTTATATTTCAAATGCATTACACACATATTCAGGAGATTTCCTTATACTTATTTCCTGTGATATCATGTTCTTTCAGGTGCTTACATATCATGTTCATTCATGCTCTTACATTCATGTTCTTTCATGTACTTTACCCTGTTCTTCATGTACTTATTCACCTGTATTTTCCTGTACTTTCCATGTTCCCTTGTACTTCATTTCATGATGTCTTGTTCATTACCTAGAATTGTACTTGCTCCGCTCCTGACTGGATATGTTATGATAGGTGAGATGGAGGCTTTGTGTGACACATACTATGGACAGGATATTGCCTTCCCTACTGAGCCAGCTGGAGCTGCTTGTGACCTAGAGGCTGCAGAGGCCTAGTTTTATTTAGTTTTCCATTTATCTTTCCATGTATTGAGACTAGCAGATTTTTATAGTTGAATTGTAATAAATTCAGATATTGTATCTCTTTTCTGGTTGGGACACATTATATAGATGCTGTGATTCTATACTTTCATGTTTATCTGATTAGTTTCCCTAGATTGGTACAGCTTACTTCATTGTGTCTAACAATGAAGGCTGGGCGTGTCCGACTCGTGTCCGATTATTCGGGAGCGGGTCGTGACATGTTTTTAGTGGTGGCCCATGCAGGTCCATCCTAATGGTACCTAGGACTTAGAGTACTATTGGGGGACTTGATTACACTAGGGAAACTTGATCACAGCATAGGAAAATCGGGAAATAAGGGTATATCAGGTATTATCAGGATTATCAGGTGCTTTATGATTATAAAGACATTGTTTGTTAGGTTTTAGGATTTGTCATTCAATGAAGTTTTCTATTTATGCAGGATGGTAGCCACAAGGAAGACCGCAGATCAGACTGGAGTTGCGAGCGGTTCTGGAGTTGCAGGCGGTACAGAGCAGCCCGCACCAGACGTCCAGGCGGATCAGCTTCCGCCAGCGCCTCCTATCTTTCCATCGCTGCCGCCGACGATGATGCTTGACGGCAACCAAGTGATGGCGTTGTTTCAGCACTTTCTGGAGGCCCAGAACCATCAGGCAGCGCAGTTCAGAGCGACTGTCGTCGACGCGCTGAGGACCAGGGAGCCGGCAGCACCAGCACCAGCACCAGCACCAGTAGCACCTCCAGCACCGCGAGGACCGAGACCCGGGACAGCGAAGGAGTACCAGCACCTTAGCCCGATGGACTTCTGGGGCGACGAGGGGATCATCTATGCAGATGAATGGCTGGAGAATGCAGAGAGGACTCTGACCATGGCGAACATTCCAGAGGACCAGAAGGTGTCAGTGGCTAGCATGCGACTCTTTGACTCGGCGAGAGCTTGGTACTGGGAGGACCCCCAGTTGTCAGAGCCCCGGGTGTCTTGGACAGTTTTCAAAACACTGTTCAAGGAGAAATTCTTTCCAGAGGTGGAGCGTGATGAGTTGAGGGTGCAGTTCGAGGCGCTGCAGCAGGAGACGATGACGGTCGCACAGTACACTTCGGAGTTTACCAGGCTCAGCAGGTTCGCTGAGAGACTGGTTAGAGAGCCAGAGGACAGAGCATGGAGATTCAAGAAGGGTCTCAACAGGGAGCTGCGATATGCGGTGGCGATTAGTCAGGCGACTACCTACTCCAGCATCCTTAAGATCGCCCAGGCAGTAGAGAAGGAGGCGGACCCAAGGCTGAAGAGGGACCGGGACGTGGGCAGCAGCAGTTTCCAGGCACCAGCGAAGAGGGTTCAGACCCAGACGAGGCCGCAGCAGCAGCAGCAGCAGCATCACCGTCAGGCCAGAGCTCCAGCACATCAGCATCAGAGACAGCATCTGGCGATCAGTTGTGCTTTTTGTCATCGCCCAGGACACCACATCGACGAATGCCGCAAGAGGTTGGGACTTTGCCTCTTCTGCGGATCCGATGCACACCAGATGAGAGACTGCGCACAGGCTACAGCCAGACTAGCAGGAGGACGAGGAGGAGGACCACCGGCTACACCACCTAGAGCATTGCCTGCTGCACCCCAGAGGGGAGGAGCTCTACCACCCCAGCATCAGAGGTTTGCACAGCATCAGCAGCAGCAGAGAGGAGGAGCACAGCAGGGACGTGCTTACGTCATGGCTGCAGTTGAAGAGGACGAGGCAGTACCAGATGTGATCACAGGTTCTATATTTTTGCATTCTTTCCCTGCCATTGCATTGTTTGATTCTGGAGCCACACATAGCTTTGTATCGTATGAGTTTCTGCATAGACACGGCTTCACACCCAAGCCCACTAGGTGGAACTGTCAGATCATGACAGGAGGCGGATCAGTTCCAGTAAGTGAGATGGTGGAATGCCCTATCACTATTGCTGGAAGAGAGATTCGAGCTCGACTTCTAGTGATGCCACTGCCCGGATTCGACGTAGTCCTCGGCATTGACTGGATGAGCGAGCAGTTTGCCATAATAGATTGCCATAAAGGAAAGGTGATCTTCAGCCCGCCAGGAGTTCCACCGTTCGAGATCAGCAGACGAGTTGTAAAGAGGCCAGAGGGAGTCTATTTCGGAGCAGTTGCAGAAGACCAGGAGTTGCCGCATCCGCTGATTGCAGAGTATCTCGACGTCTTCCCCGAGGAGCTTCCAGGATTGCCACCAGATCGAGATGTGGAGTTCAGTATCGACCTATTGCCCGGATCAGCGCCCAAGTCCCAGCACTGTTACAAGATCAACCCGAAGGAAGCTGCGGAGTTGAAGGCACAGATTGATGAGCTTGAGAGGAAAGGGTTTATTCGCTCCAGTGCTTCACCCTGGGGAGCACCGGTGCTTTTTGTGCCCAAGAAGGATGGGACGGTGAGGATGTGCATTGACTACCGTGCACTCAACAACATCACCATCAAGAATAGATATCCTTTGCCACGGATTGATGAGTTGTTTGACCAGCTTAGTGGAGCGAAGGTCTTTTCTAAGATCGATCTTCGGTCAGGGTACCACCAGATGAAGGTCCGGGAGCAGGATATTCTGAAGACAGCCTTCAACACTCGATACGGCCAGTATGAGTTCCTGGTGATGCCGTTCGGACTCACCAATGCCCCAGCTGTGTTTATGAACCTGATGAATAAGGTTTTTCACAAATATTTGGATAAGTTTGTCGTAGTCTTTATTGACGACATTCTGATCTATTCCAAGACGGAGGAGGAGCATGTTGAGCACCTGCGGATTATTTTGGAGATTCTGCGGAAGGAGAAGCTGTACGGGAAACTCTCGAAATGTGAGTTTTTCTTGGATAGAGTGGAGTTTCTAGGGCATGTGGTGACTGGAGAGGGGATTTCTGTGGATCCCAAGAAGATTGAGGCAGTGGAAGCATGGGCACCTCCCAAGTCAGTAGCAGAGATTCGTAGTTTCCTGGGTCTTGCAGGATACTACAGGAAGTTTGTGAAGGACTTCGCCAGGATAGCAGAGCCTATGACGAAGCTTATGCGAAAGAACGAGGAGTTCATCTGGAGCGACGCCTGCCAGACAGCATTTGAAGAATTGAAGAGAAGACTCACGACGGCCCCAGTTCTAGCTTTGCCATCGAGATCAGGAAGATTCGTCATCTACAGCGATGCTTCAGGGAAAGGCTTGGGATGTGTGCTGGAGCAGAACAAGAAGGTTATAGCGTATGCTTCTAGACAGTTGAGGCCCCATGAGAAGAATTATCCTACACATGACCTGGAGCTTGCAGCAGTCATATTTGCCTTGAAACTGTGGAAGCATTATCTATATGGGGAGAGAGTGGACATCTTCACGGACCACAAAAGCCTGAAGTATGTCTTTACTCAGAAGGAGCTGAATATGAGGCAGCGCAGATGGCTGGAACTCATGAAGGATTTCGACATCAGTCTGCAGTACCATCCTGGGAAGGCGAATGTGGTTGTAGACGCTCTCAGTCGGTATCCTATTGCTATGTATCTCACCATGGACCGGCATCTCTTGGAGGATCTGGAGAGCCTTGGGATTGAGATTGTTCTCCCAGGGTATAGAGGTCAGATGATGCATATGCAGATACAGTCGCGGTTGCTAGAGAAGATCAAGGAGGCCCAGTTGCTTGATGAGGGAATCCAAGGTCTTAGAGCTCAGGCAGAGTTTGGTCTGTTAGACGACTTCACCATTGCGGAGGATGGATCCTTGAGGCACGGGAGTCAGCTGTGTGTGCCCAAGGACTTGCGAGAAGAGGTGATGCAGGAGGCTCATCAGTCGCAGTATTCTATACATCCTGGATCTACCAAGATGTACAAGGATCTGCGGGAGTATGTTTGGTGGTATGGGATGAAGAGAGAGGTTGCCAGATTTGTTTCCAGATGCCTTGTGTGCCAACAAGTCAAGACGGAGCGCCAGAGACCAGCGGGACTACTCCAGCCTTTACCTATTCCGGAATGGAAGTGGGAGCACATTACCATGGACTTTGTCTCTGGATTGCCGCGTACTCCCAGTGGCAAGGACGCTATTTGGGTGATCGTGGACAGACTGACAAAGTCGGCCCATTTCATTCCGTTCAAGGTTGGGCTGTCGACCGAGAAGCTTGCAGACCTCTACATGCGTCAGATCGTGAGGATTCACGGGGTGCCAGTTAGCATCATTTCAGATCGAGACAGCCGCTTCACATCACACTTCTGGAGGAGTCTACAGCAGAGCTTGGGATCACAGTTGAAGTTCAGCACGGCTTATCATCCACAGACGGACGGACAGTCCGAGAGGACCATTCAGACCCTGGAGGACATGCTACGAGTTTGCGTACTCGACTTCGGCGGTTCGTGGGAGGACCATTTACACCTGGTAGAATTTGCCTATAACAACAGTTATCAGGCCAGCATCGAGATGACTCCATTCGAGGCATTGTACGGGCGGAGATGTCGCATGCCGTTATCCTGGGACAATGTTGGCGAGAGAGCTTTACTTGGGCCAGAGATGGTGGTGGACTTAGCAGAAAAAGTCAGACTGATCAGAGATCGTCTCAGGGTTGCGCAGGATCGGCAGAAGCATTGGGCGGACAGTAGCAGACGGCCACTTGAGTTCGAGGTTGGAGACAGAGTGTTCCTGAAGATCTCACCGACCAGAGGCGTCATTCGGTTCGGCAGAGGCGGGAAGCTCAGTCCGAGATTCATCGGACCATTCGACGTGACGGCACGGATTGGCGAGGTGGCGTACCGACTAGCGCTTCCAGCTAGATTGGAGGGAGTGCATGATGTTTTCCACATATCCCAGCTCCGATGATACATTCCAGACCCGAGCCATGTAGTGGACTATTCCGAGCTGGAGGTGGGCCCGAGATTGACTTACGAGGAGCAGCCAGTAGAGATCCTCGACCGGAGGGAGAAGCGTCTGCGGAACCAGACCATTCCTCTCGTTCGCGTCATGTGGAGACATCACTCTCCGGGAGAGTCCACATGGGAGCGCGAAGACGAGATGCGGGAACGCTATCCTAGATTGTTCTCGTGATTGTATTTTTGCATTTTGATTTTTTTCAAAAAAAAAAAAAAAAAAAACTGGAGTTTGGATCTTTTTGGGAGTTGTGTTGGTCCTTTAAATTTCGAAGACGAAATTTTTCTGAGGGGGAAGTATTTGTAACTCCACTTTTTCAGGAAATTTTAATTTTTAAAAAGTTTTCCTGAATATATGTTTTTCTCTTCTAAATCAATATTGATGTTATTATTTTTTCCTTTAGTCCAAATTATTGGGCTTCCATGTAAATGGTTTTCCTCCTCATTTTTAACCTTGGCCCAACCAAGCCCTTAATCACTCAATGAACCAGCCCATTAGTTTAGCCTAGTCTTTTGTTTTCCTTAAAACCTCTGGAAGGCCTACTCTCTACTGTGAAGTTTTAATTTGAATTTTCGTTCAAACCCAACGGCCATGACAGTTGGCCATGTGCTCCATTCCTCCGCTCTAACAACCTGTCAGAGAGAGGAACGAGAAATTTTTCCCGCCAGAAGAAGCCTGGGCCTCACGCTATCCATCTCCTATTTAAGACCATTCTCTCGGCCTCTCCTCTCAATTTCTCCAAACTTCATCTTCCCAAAACTTCGTTCTGAACCAGCCATGGTGGAGTGAGCTCTGAGGGTCGATCGACACTGCAATCGACGGGGCAAGCTCAGTAAGAATTCCTTGATCTTCGTTGTCTTCTCAACCAATTCGTTTATTTGGAGATTGATCGAATCAACAACTAGAACGTTCTGTTCAACTCTGGATCGGGTCGATCGATTTCGATCGAGAGTAGGACAGGTCGATCTCTGTTCGTGGTTCGACCATCATCTTCTTTGAACAATTTATCTTGGTTTAGCATTGAATCCTGATCGCTAGGTGTTTGTTTGTTTTCCCCTTTGAATCAGTCGATCCAACGAACTCAATTGGATTTATTGGTCGTTCCTATATTCATCAGATCTGGATCTGTTCTCCTTTGAGCTCTGATTTCATAGTAGAGGTGAGTTCGATTGGAAACCATGTTCTGAATCATTGTAGCAATCAGCCCTTCTAAGTTGTTTCTTTTAATTTTTGGTTTTATATTTTTAGAACCTCTGGAACAAATGGAAGGACTAGTTGTGTCGATAGAGGAATTTTGAGTTAGATACGAGAGTGAGTATCTGATCCTATAAATTCCAAATCCTCGTGTTTTGCCTAATGCGATGTATGATTGAGATTTGATCTTCCCTATTTTTGCTTCTGTTTGATAATTTGCCTCAGAGGAATTTTGGATTGGACCTAGTCGAATAGCTGGGTGTCATTTGTGACCCAAGTGCAAACTCAGATCCTATTCCTACAGGTAATCTCTAATTTTCTTTATTAAGAGTGTTAGCCAGTTAATTACTATTTTTGAATGATAGAGAAGGGACCGTATCAGCAATTTAGTTAGGCTAAGTTATGAGATTTTATTCTTATTTGAACCTAGATTTATTATGTTGTTCTGATCCTTGTTTGGGAATTTTGGGAGACTGATAGATGATATAGTTGTTTAGTTGAACATCCTGTTCTTTTAAAACATTCTAAGATCCTTTGGCATGATTCAATAATTTTCTGTATTAACATGTTAGGATAGATCCTCGTATCAGTTAAAATCACTCTTCTTGTAATACTATCAGATTTTGAAGAATGGAGTTCATTGATCACTTAATTCCTGGGAATCAAATTGATATACAGAGTAAGAGAAATCCTGTGAACTGAATCCAGGTCTTACCAGTCTTAAATGACTCTTTCCATGCTCTGCTTTTGGACTGAGCTATTTCCTCCTTTTCTTTAATTAGATTGAACTCTAAAAGTTCAATGTTAAATTGATGTGAACCTGGAAGCCTAGTAATTTAAGTTGCTGGTAAGTCTTGTTTGTTACATGGTTCCTTTGAGTCAGGACTGAGATTTGATTTCATAGGGACTATTACTTAGATATTGGTTGACAGGAATTGGAAGATAGGTTTTAGGTTCACTTCATGTTTTGCATTTCTCTGGAGTGCAGGTTTCACTCCATCTGGGTTGTAACAACCGTTAACTGATCCTTGAGTGTAAACCTTAGGTATATATTAGGTTCCAGGATTTGGAGTTGCAATGGTTCAGTCCTGATACAGTAACACCATTTGAAGTACAGAGTTTAGGATGTTGGCAATTATCACAATGTGTTAGGAATTCCCAGGTTGGTGTTGGTGCAACTTTTGAACCAGAGAACTGAGGGTCAGCCTCTTCCTGACTGATCCTTGAGTGTAAACTCAGTTTAGAATGATGACTAGATATTGTATAAGCTGGGTTGATCCCTGTTTGTTTTGGACTGAACCTTGTTCAGCAAACCAGGAATTAATCTTAGAGTTATGGACAGAGCAATTCCCAATCCTGATTAGATTGAGGCAGGAACTTCTAGTTAGGTGGTGTTTTCTGAACTTAAGAGTTATAGCAGAGTATTCTGGTTGTCCTGCAAAATATGGAGAAACAGGCTGCTGTGTGTAGAGCATTAGAAAGATAACTGTATTAGGACAAGTTCCTAATTAGGATTAGGTAGGATGTGAAGACTATAGTTGTATAGTTTAAACTTAAGTTTATGACTGGTTAGGTTGCAAACACCTGTCAGTTAGCATGGGTTAGAGAGGTGGCTTTCATATAAGCTACTGAACTAATGGTTGAATTAATAAACCAATGGACCACAACCCTATAAGTTGTATCATTTGGATTTATTTTAAAGTCATGTGTTGAATATGAAGAAGTTCAGTAATAACTTTAAGAGTAACCTTGCTAAACCTTGGCAATAGGAATTTGGCTCTAAATGGGTTGATTGTTACACTCTAGTTATTATAAATATTAAGTTAGGCTAGTAGAAGTTAACTTTTTAACTGAAATGATATCTATATTAATAACTTGTAAAATCATAACAGGAGGATATCCAGCTTTATTGCCTACATTTGATCACCCGGAGACAGGCAAGTACACTCTACGGTTTTGTACTTTACATTATCCTTCCTGTACTTCCTTGAGTGACACAATTGCAACACGACATGTTCTTTCTGGTACTCTTGTTCTCTTGTGCTTATTACTTGTATCTGGGGAGGGGAAATATACTATCTATGTGACCAATCCCAAGTAACAACTCAGGTGTGTTTTAGCTTAGACCCCGCATCGTGCACGCGGGTCCTAAGTCACCATTCATGTGCTTTCAGGTGCTTTCAGGTGCTTACCTTAGCCGGTCACATAGTTAGTTATATTTCAAATGCATTACACACATGTTCAGGAGATTTCCTTGTACTTATTTCCTGTGATATCATGTTCTTTCAGGTGCTTACATATCATGTTCATTCATGCTCTTACATTCATGTTCTTTCATGTACTTTACCCTGTTCTTCATGTACTTATTCACCTGTATTTTCCTGTACTTTCCATGTTTCCTTGTACTTCATTTCATGATGTCTTGTTCATTACCTAGAATTGTACTTGCTCCGCTCCTGACTGGATATGTTATGATAGGTGAGATGGAGGCTTTGTATGACACATACTATGGACAGGATATTGCCTTCCCTACTGAGCCAGCTGGAGCTGCTTGTGACCTAGAGGCTGCAGAGGCCTAGTTTCATTTAGTTTTCCATTTATCTTTCCATGTATTGAGACTAGCAGACTTTTATAGTTGAATTGTAATAAATTCAGATATTGTATCTCTTTTCTGGTTGGGACACATTATATAGATGCTGTGATTCTATACTTTCATGTTTATCTGGTTAGTTTCCCTAGATTGGTACAGCTTACTTCATTGTGTCTAACAATGAAGGCTGGGCGTGTCCGACTCGTGTCCGATTATTCGGGAGCGGGTCGTGACATGTTTTTAGTGGTGGCCCATGCAGGTCCATCCTAATGGTACCTAGGACTTAGAGTACTATTGGGGGACTTAATTACACTAGGGAAACTTGATCACAGCATAGGAAAATCGGGAAATAAGGGTATATCAGGTATTATCAGGATTATCAGGTGCTTTATGATTATAAAGACATTGTTTGTTAGGTTTTAGGATTTGTCGTTCAACGAAGTTTTCTATTTATGCAGGATGGTAGCCACAAGGAAGACCGCAGATCAGACTGGAGTTGCGAGCGGTTCTGGAGTTGCAGGCGGTACAGAGCAGCCCGCACCAGACGTCCAGGCGGATCAGCTCCCGCCAGCGCCTCCTATCTTTCCATCGCTGCCGCCGACGATGATGCTTGACGGCAACCAAGTGATGGCGTTGTTTCAGCACTTTCTGGAGGCCCAGAACCATCAGGCAGCGCAGTTCAGAGCGACTGTCGTCGACGCGCTGAGGACCAGGGAGCCGGCAGCACCAGCACCAGCACCAGCACCAGTAGCACCTCCAGCACCGCGAGGACCGAGACCCGGGACAGCGAAGGAGTACCAGCACCTTAGCCCGATGGACTTCTGGGGCGACGAGGGGATCATCTATGCAGATGAATGGCTGGAGAATGCAGAGAGGACTCTGACCATGGCGAACATTCCAGAGGACCAGAAGGTGTCAGTGGCTAGCATGCGACTCTTTAACTTGGCGAGAGCTTGGTACCGGGAGGACCCCCAGTTGTCAGAGCCCCGGGTGTCTTGGACAGTTTTCAAAACACTGTTCAAGGAGAAATTCTTTCCAGAGGTGGAGCGTGATGAGTTGAGGGTACAGTTCGAGGCGCTGCAGTAGGGGACGATGACGGTCGCACAGTACACTTCGGAGTTTACCAGGCTCAGCAGGTTCGCTGAGAGACTGGTTAGAGAGCCAGAGGACAGAGCATGGAGATTCAAGAAGGGTCTCAACAGGGAGCTGCGACATGCGGTGGCGATTAGTCAGGCGACTACCTACTCCAGCATCCTTAAGATCGCCCAGGCAGTAGAGAAGGAGGCGGACCCAAGGCTGAAGAGGGACCGGGACGTGGGCAAGCAGCAGTTTTCAGGCACCAGCGAAGAGGGTTCAGACCCAGACGAGGCCGCAGCAGCAGCAGCAGCATCACCGTCAGGCCAGAGCTCCAGCACATCAGCATCAGAGACAGCATCTGGCGATCAGTTGTGCTTTTGTCATCGCCCAGGACACCACATCGACGAGTGCCGCAAGAGGTTGGGACTTTGCCTCTTCTGCGGATCCGATGCACACCAGATGAGAGACTGTATACAGGCTACAGCCAGACTAGCAGGAGGACGAGGAGGAGGACCACCGACTGCACCACCCAGAGCATTGCCTGCTGTACCCCAGAGGGGAGGAGCTCTACCACCCCAACATCAGAGGTTTGCACAGCATCAGCAGCAGCAGAGAGGAGGAGCACAGCAGGGACGTGCTTACGTCATGGCTGCAGTTGAGGAGGACGAGGCAGTACCAGATGTGATCACAGGTTCTATATTTTTGTATTCTTTCCCTGCCATTGCATTGTTTGATTCTGGAGCCACACATAGCTTTGTATCGTATGAGTTTCTGCATAGACACGGCTTCACACCCAAGCCCACTAGGCAGAACTGTCAGATCATGACAGGAGGCGGATCAGTTCCAGTAAGTGAGATGGTGGAATGCCCTATCACTATTGCTGGGAGAGAGATCCGAGCTCGACTTCTAGTGATGCCACTGCCCGGATTCGACGTAGTCCTCGGCATTGACTGGATGAGCGAGCAGTTTGCCGTAATAGATTGCCATGAAGGGAAGGTGATCTTCAGCCCGCCAGGAGTTCCACCGTTCGAGATCAGCAGACGAGTTGCAGAGAGGCCAGAGGGAGTCTATTTCGGAGCAGTTGCAGAAGACCAGGAGTTGCCGCATCCGCTGATTGCAGAGTATCTCGACGTCTTCCCCGAGGAGCTTCCAGGATTGCCACCAGATCGAGATGTGGAGTTCAGTATCGACCTATTGCCCGGATCAGCGCCGAAGTCCCAGCACTGTTACAAGATCAACCCGAAGGAAGCTGTGGAGTTGAAGGCACAGATTGATGAGCTTGAGAGGAAAGGGTTTATTCGCTCCAGTGCTTCACCCTGGGGAGCACCGGTGCTTTTTGTGCCCAAGAAGAATGGGACGGTGAGGATGTGCATTGACTACCGTGCACTCAACAACATCACCATCAAGAATAGATATCCTTTGCCACGGATTGATGAGCTGTTTGACCAGCTTAGTGGAGCGAAGGTCTTTTCTAAGATCGATCTTCGGTCAGGGTACCACCAGATGAAGGTCCGGGAGCAGGATATTCTGAAGACAGCCTTCAACACTCGATACGGCCAGTATGAGTTCCTGGTGATGCCGTTCGGACTCACCAATGCCCCAGCTATGTTTATGAACCTGATGAATAAGATTTTTCACAAATATTTGGATAAGTTTGTCGTAGTCTTTATTGACGACATTCTGATCTATTCCAAGACGGAGGAGGAGCATGTTGAGCACCTGCGGATTATTTTGGAGATTCTGCGGAAGGAGAAGCTGTACGGGAAACTCTCGAAATGTGAGTTTTTCTTGGATAGAGTGGAGTTTCTAGGGCATGTGGTGACTGGAGAGGGGATTTCTGTGGATCCCAAGAAGATTGAGGCAGTGGAAGCATGGGCACCTCCCAAGTCAGTAGCAGAGATTCGTAGTTTCCTGGGTCTTGCAGGATACTACAGGAAGTTTGTGAAGGACTTCGCCAGGATAGCAGAGCCTATGACGAAGCTTACTGCGAAAGAACGAGGAGTTCATCTGGAGCGACGCCTGCCAGACAGCATTTGAAGAATTGAAGAGAAGACTCACGACGGCCCCAGTTCTAGCTTTGCCATCGAGATCAGGAGGATTCGTCATCTACAGCGATGCTTCAGGGAAAGGCTTGGGATGTGTGCTGGAGCAGAACAAGAAGGTTATAGCGTATGCTTCTAGACAGTTGAGGCCCCATGAGAAGAATTATCCTACACATGACCTGGAGCTTGCAGCAGTCATATTTGCCTTGAAACTGTGGAAGCATTATCTATATGGGAAGAGAGTGGACATCTTCACGGACCACAAAAGCCTGAAGTATGTCTTTACTCAGAAGGAGCTGAATATGAGGCAGCGCAGATGGCTGGAACTCATGAAGGATTTCGACATCAGTCTGCAGTACCATCCTGGGAAGGCGAATGTGGTTGTAGACGCTCTCAGTCGGTATCCTATTGCTATGTATCTCACCATGGACCGGCATCTCTTGGAGGATCTGGAGAGCCTTGGGATTGAGATTGTTCTCCCAGGGTATAGAGGTCAGATGATGCATATGCAGATACAGTCGCGGTTGCTAGAGAAGATCAAGGAGGCCCAGTTGCTTGATGAGGGAATCCAAGGTCTTAGAGCTCAGGCAGAGTTGGTCTGTTAGACGACTTCACCATTGCGGAGGATGGATCCTTGAGGCACGGGAGTCAGCTGTGTGTGCCCAAGGACTTGCGAGAAGAGGTGATGCAGGAGGCTCATCAGTCGCAGTATTCTATACATCCTGGATCTACCAAGATGTACAAGGATCTGCGGGAGTATGTTTGGTGGTATGGGATGAAGAGAGAGGTTGCCAGATTTGTTTCCAGATGCCTTGTGTGCCAACAAGTCAAGACGGAGCGCCAGAGACCAGCGGGACTACTCCAGCCTTTACCTATTCCGGAATGGAAGTGGGAGCACATTACCATGGACTTTGTCTCTGGATTGCCGCGTACTCCCAGTGGCAAGGACGCTATTTGGGTGATCGTGGACAGACTGACAAAGTCGGCCCATTTCATTCCGTTCAAGGTTGGGCTGTCGACCGAGAAGCTTGCAGACCTCTACATGCGTCAGATCGTGAGGATTCACGGGGTGCCAGTTAGCATCATTTCAGATCGAGACAGCCGCTTCACATCACACTTCTGGAGGAGTCTACAGCAGAGCTTGGGATCACAGTTGAAGTTCAGCACGGCTTATCATCCACAGACGGACGGACAGTCCGAGAGGACCATTCAGACCCTGGAGGACATGCTACGAGTTTGCGTACTCGACTTCGGCGGTTCGTGGGAGGACCATTTACACCTGGTAGAATTTGCCTATAACAACAGTTATCAGGCCAGCATCGAGATGACTCCATTCGAGGCATTGTACGGGCGGAGATGTCGCATGCCGTTATCCTGGGACAATGTTGGCGAGAGAGCTTTACTTGGGCCAGAGATGGTGGTGGACTTAGCAGAAAAGTCAGACTGATCAGAGATCGTCTCAGGGTTGCGCAGGATCGGCAGAAGCATTGGGCGGACAGTAGCAGACGGCCACTTGAGTTCGAGGTTGGAGACAGAGTGTTCCTGAAGATCTCACCGACCAGAGGCGTCATTCGGTTCGGCAGAGGCGGGAAGCTCAGTCCGAGATTCATCGGACCATTCGACGTGACGGCACGGATTGGCGAGGTGGCGTACCGACTAGCGCTTCCAGCTAGATTGGAGGGAGTGCATGATGTTTTCCACATATCCCAGCTCCGATGATACATTCCAGACCCGAGCCATGTAGTGGACTATTCCGAGCTGGAGGTGGGCCCGAGATTGACTTACGAGGAGCAGCCAGTAGAGATCCTCGACCGGAGGGAGAAGCGTCTGCGGAACCAGACCATTCCTCTCGTTCGCGTCATGTGGAGACATCACTCTCCGGGAGAGTCCACATGGGAGCGCGAAGACGAGATGCGGGAACGCTATCCTAGATTGTTCTCGTGATTGTATTTTTGCATTTTGATTTTTTTCAAAAAAAAAAAAAAAAAAAACTGGAGTTTGGATCTTTTTGGGAGTTGTGTTGGTCCTTTAAATTTCGAAGACGAAATTTTTCTGAGGGGGAAGTATTTGTAACTCCACTTTTTCAGGAAATTTTAATTTTTAAAAAGTTTTCCTGAATATATGTTTTTCTCTTCTAAATCAATATTGATGTTATTATTTTTTCCTTTAGTCCAAATTATTGGGCTTCCATGTAAATGGTTTTCCTCCTCATTTTTAACCTTGGCCCAACCAAGCCCTTAATCACTCAATGAACCAGCCCATTAGTTTAGCCTAGTCTTTTGTTTTCCTTAAAACCTCTGGAAGGCCTACTCTCTACTGTGAAGTTTTAATTTGAATTTTCGTTCAAACCCAACGGCCATGACAGTTGGCCATGTGCTCCATTCCTCCGCTCTAACAACCTGTCAGAGAGAGGAACGAGAAATTTTTCCCGCCAGAAGAAGCCTGGGCCTCACGCTATCCATCTCCTATTTAAGACCATTCTCTCGGCCTCTCCTCTCAATTTCTCCAAACTTCATCTTCCCAAAACTTCGTTCTGAACCAGCCATGGTGGAGTGAGCTCTGAGGGTCGATCGACACTGCAATCGACGGGGCAAGCTCAGTAAGAATTCCTTGATCTTCGTTGTCTTCTCAACCAATTCGTTTATTTGGAGATTGATCGAATCAACAACTAGAACGTTCTGTTCAACTCTGGATCGGGTCGATCGATTTCGATCGAGAGTAGGACAGGTCGATCTCTGTTCGTGGTTCGACCATCATCTTCTTTGAACAATTTATCTTGGTTTAGCATTGAATCCTGATCGCTAGGTGTTTGTTTGTTTTCCCCTTTGAATCAGTCGATCCAACGAACTCAATTGGATTTATTGGTCGTTCCTATATTCATCAGATCTGGATCTGTTCTCCTTCGAGCTCTGATTTCATAGTAGAGGTGAGTTCGATTGGAAACCATGTTCTGAATCATTGTAGCAATCAGCCCTTCTAAGTTGTTTCTTTTAATTTTTGGTTTTATATTTTTAGAACCTCTGGAACAAATGGAAGGACTAGTTGTGTCGATAGAGGAATTTTGAGTTAGATACGAGAGTGAGTATCTGATCCTATAAATTCCAAATCCTCGTGTTTTGCCTAATGCGATGTATGATTGAGATTTGATCTTCCCTATTTTTGCTTCTGTTTGATAATTTGCCTCAGAGGAATTTTGGATTGGACCTAGTCGAATAGCTGGGTGTCATTTGTGACCCAAGTGCAAACTCAGATCCTATTCCTACAGGTAATCTCTAATTTTCTTTATTAAGAGTGTTAGCCAGTTAATTACTATTTTTGAATGATAGAGAAGGGACCGTATCAGCAATTTAGTTAGGCTAAGTTATGAGATTTTATTCTTATTTGAACCTAGATTTATTATGTTGTTCTGATCCTTGTTTGGGAATTTCGGGAGACTGATAGATGATATAGCTGTTTAGTTGAACATCCTGTTCTTTTAAAACATTCTAAGATCCTTTGGCATGATTCAATAATTTTCTGTATTAACATGTTAGGATAGATCCTCGTATCAGTTAAAATCACTCTTCTTGTAATACTATCAGATTTTGAAGAATGGAGTTCATTGATCACTTAATTCCTGGGAACCAAATTGATATACAGAGTAAGAGAAATCCTGTGAACTGAATCCAGGTCTTACCAGTCTTAAATGACTCTTTCCATGCTCTGCTTTTGGACTGAGCTATTTTCCTCCTTTTCTTTAATTAGATTGAACTCTAAAAGTTCAATGTTAAATTGATGTGAACCTGGAAGCCTAGTAATTTAAGTTGCTGGTAAGTCTTGTTTGTTAGCATGGTTCCTTTGAGTCAGGACTGAGATTTGATTTCATAGGGACTGTTACTTAGATATTGGTTGACAGGAATTGGAAGATAGGTTTTAGGTTCACTTCATGTTTTGCATTTCTCTGGAGTGCAGGTTTCACTCCATCTGGGTTGTAACAACCGTTAACTGATCCTTGAGTGTAAACCTTAGGTATATATTAGGTTCCAGGATTTGGAGTTGCAATGGTTCAGTCCTGATACAGTAACACCATTTGAAGTACAGAGTTTAGGATGTTGGCAATTATCACAATGTGTTAGGAATTCCCAGGTTGGTGTTGGTGCAACTTTTGAACCAGAGAACTGAGGGTCAGCCTCTTCCTGACTGATCCTTGAGTGTAAACTCAGTTTAGAATGATGACTAGATATTGTATAAGCTGGGTTGATCCCTGTTTGTTTTGGACTGAACCTTGTTCAGCAAACCAGGAATTAATCTCAGAGTTATGGACAGAGCAATTCCCAGTCCTGATTAGATTGAGGCAGGAACTTCTAGTTAGGTGGTGTTTTCTGAACTTAAGAGTTATAGCAGAGTATTCTGGTTGTCCTGCAAAACATGGAGAAACAGGCTGCTGTGTGTAGAGCATTAGGAAGATAACTGTATTAGGACAAGTTCCTAATTAGGATTAGGTAGGATGTGAAGACTATAGTTGTATAGTTTAAACTTGAGTTTATGACTGGTTAGGTTGCAAACACCTGTCAGTTAGCATGGGTTAGAGAGGTGGCTTTCATATAAGCTACTGAACTAATGGTTGAATTAATAAACCAATGGACCACAACCCTATAAGTTGTATCATTTGGATTTATTTTAAAGTCATGTGTTGAATATGAAGAAGTTCAGTAATAACTTTAAGAGTAACCTTGCTAAACCTTGGCAATAGGAATTTGGCTCTAAATGGGTTGATTGTTACACTCTAGTTATTATAAATATTAAGTTAGGCTAGTAGAAGTTAACTTTTTAACTGAAATGATATCTATATTAATAACTTGTAAAATCATAACAGGAGGATATCCAGCTTTATTGCCTACATTTGATCACCCGGAGACAGGCAAGTACACTCTACGGTTTTGTACTTTACATTATCCTTCCTGTACTTCCTTGAGTGACACAATTGCAACACGACATGTTCTTTCTGGTACTCTTGTTCTCTTGTGCTTATTACTTGTATCTGGGGAGGGGAAATATACTATCTATGTGACCAATCCCAAGTAACAACTCAGGTGTGTTTTAGCTTAGACCCCGCATCGTGCACGCGGGTCCTAAGTCACCATTCATGTGCTTTCAGGTGCTTTCAGGTGCTTTCAGGTGCTTACCCTAGCCGGTCACATAGTTAGTTATATTTCAAATGCATTACACACATGTTCAGGAGATTTCCTTGTACTTATTTCCTGTGATATCATGTTCTTTCAGGTGCTTACATATCATGTTCATTCATGCTCTTACATTCATGTTCTTTCATGTACTTTACCCTGTTCTTCATGTACTTATTCACCTGTATTTTTCCTGTACTTTCCATGTTCCCTTGTACTTCATTTCATGATGTCTTGTTCATTACCTAGAATTGTACTTGCTCCGCTCCTGACTGGATATGTTATGATAGGTGAGATGGAGGCTTTGTGTGACACATACTATGGACAGGATATTGCCTTCCCTACTGAGCCAGCTGGAGCTGCTTGTGACCTAGAGGCTGCAGAGGCCTAGTTTCATTTAGTTTTCCATTTATCTTTCCATGTATTGAGACTAGCAGACTTTTATAGTTGAATTGTAATAAATTCAGATATTGTATCTCTTTTCTGGTTGGGACACATTATATAGATGCTGTGATTCTATACTTTCATGTTTATCTGGTTAGTTTCCCTAGATTGGTACAGCTTACTTCATTGTGTCTAACAATGAAGGCTGGGCGTGTCCGACTCGTGTCCGATTATTCGGGAGCGGGTCGTGACATGTTTTTAGTGGTGGCCCATGCAGGTCCATCCTAATGGTACCTAGGACTTAGAGTACTATTGGGGGACTTGATTACACTAGGGAAACTTGATCACAGCATAGGAAAATCGGGAAATAAGGGTATATCAGGTATTATCAGGATTATCAGGTGCTTTATGATTATAAAGACATTGTTTGTTAGGTTTTAGGATTTGTCGTTCAACGAAGTTTTCTATTTATGCAGGATGGTAGCCACAAGGAAGACCGCAGATCAGACTGGAGTTGCGAAGCGGTTCTGGAGTTGCAGGCGGTACAGAGCAGCCCGCACCAGACGTCCAGGCGGATCAGCTCCCGCCAGCGCCTCCTATCTTTCCATCGCTGCCGCCGACGATGATGCTTGACGGCAACCAAGTGATGGCGTTGTTTCAGCACTTTCTGGAGGCCCAGAACCATCAGGCAGCGCAGTTCAGAGCGACTGTCGTCGACGCGCTGAGGACCAGGGAGCCGGCAGCACCAGCACCAGCACCAGCACCAGTAGCACCTCCAGCACCGCGAGGACCGAGACCCGGGACAGCGAAGGAGTACCAGCATCCTTAGCCCGATGGACTTCTGGGGCGACGAGGGGATCATCTATGCAGATGAATGGCTGGAGAATGCAGAGAGGACTCTGACCATGGCGAACATTCCAGAGGACCAGAAGGTGTCAGTGGCTAGCATGCGACTCTTTGACTTGGCGAGAGCTTGGTACCGGGAGGACCCCCAGTTGTCAGAGCCCCGGGTGTCTTGGACAGTTTTCAAAACACTGTTCAAGGAGAAATTCTTTCCAGAGGTGGAGCGTGATGAGTTGAGGGTGCAGTTCGAGGCGCTGCAGCAGGGGACGATGACGGTCGCACAGTACACTTCGGAGTTTACCAGGCTCAGCAGGTTCGCTGAGAGACTGGTTAGAGAGCCAGAGGACAGAGCATGGAGATTCAAGAAGGGTCTCAACAGGGAGCTGCGACATGCGGTGGCGATTAGTCAGGCGACTACCTACTCCAGCATCCTTAAGATCGCCCAGGCAGTAGAGAAGGAGGCGGACCCAAGGCTGAAGAGGGACCGGGACGTGGGCAGCAGCAGTTTCCAAGCACCAGCGAAGAGGGTTCAGACCCAGACGAGGCCGCAGCAGCAGCAGCAGCATCACCGTCAGGCCAGAGCTCCAGCACATCAGCATCAGAGACAGCATCTGGCGATCAGTTGTGCTTTTTGTCATCGCCCAGGATACCACATCGACGAGTGCCGCAAGAGGTTGGGACTTTGCCTCTTCTATGGATCCGATGCACACCAGATGAGAGACTGCGCACAGGCTACAGCCAGACTAGCAGGAGGACGAGGAGGAGGACCACCGGCTGCACCACCCAGAGCATTGCCTGCTGCACCCCAGAGGGGAGGAGCTCTACCACCCCAGCATCAGAGGTTTGCACAGCATCAGCAGCAGCAGAGAGGAGGAGCACAGCAGGGACGTGCTTACGTCATGGCTGCAGTTGAGGAGGACGAGACAGTACCAGATGTGATCACAGGTTCTATATTTTTGCATTCTTTCCCTGCCATTGCATTGTTTGATTCTGGAGCCACACATAGCTTTGTATCGTATGAGTTTCTGCATAGATACGGCTTCACACCCAAGCCCACTAGGCGGAACTGTCAGATCATGACAGGAGGCGGATCAGTTCCAGTAAGTGAGACTGGTGGAATGCCCTATCACTATTGCTGGGAGAGAGATCCGAGCTCGACTTCTAGTGATGCCACTGCCCGGATTCGACGTAGTCCTCGGCATTGACTGGATGAGCGAACAGTTTGCCGTAATAGATTGCCATGAAGGAAGGTGATCTTCAGCCCGCCAGGAGTTCCACCGTTCGAGATCAGCAGACGAGTTGCAGAGAGGCCAGAGGGAGTCTATTTCGGAGCAGTTGCAGAAGACCAGGAGTTGCCGCATCCGCTGATTGCAGAGTATCTCGACGTCTTCCCCGAGGAGCTTCCAGGATTGCCACCAGATCGAGATGTGGAGTTCAGTATCGACCTATTGCCCGGATCAGCGCCGAAGTCCCAGCACTGTTACAAGATCAACCCGAAGGAAGCTGCGGAGTTGAAGGCATAGATTGATGAGCTTGAGAGGAAAGGGTTTATTCGCTCCAGTGCTTCACCCTGGGGAGCACCGGTGCTTTTTGTGCCCAAGAAGGATGGGACGGTGAGGATGTGCATTGACTACCGTGCACTCAACAACATCACCATCAAGAATAGATATCCTTTGCCACGGATTGATGAGCTGTTTGACCAGCTTAGTGGAGCGAAGGTCTTTTCTAAGATCGATCTTCGGTCAGGGTACCACCAGATGAAGGTCCGGGAGCAGGATATTCCGAAGACAGCCTTCAACACTCGATACGGCCAGTATGAGTTCCTGGTGATGCCGTTCGGACTCACCAATGCCCCAGCTGTGTTTATGAACCTGATGAATAAGGTTTTTCACAAATATTTGGATAAGTTTGTCGTAGTCTTTATTGACGACATTCTGATCTATTCCAAGACGGAGGAAGGAGCATGTTGAGCACCTGCGGATTGTTTTGGAGATTCTGCGGAAGGAGAAGCTGTACGGGAAACTCTCGAAATGTAAGTTTTTCTTGGATAGAGTGGAGTTTCTAGGGCATGTGGTGACTGGAGAGGGGATTTCTGTGGATCCCAAGAAGATTGAGGCAGTGGAAGCATGGGCACCTCCCAAGTCAGTAGCAGAGATTCGTAGTTTCCTGGGTCTTGCAGGATACTACAGGAAGTTTGTGAAGGACTTCGCCAGGATAGCAGAGCCTATGACGAAGCTTACGCGGAAGGACGAGGAGTTCATCTGGAGCGACGCCTGCCAGACAGCATTTGAAGAATTGAAGAGAAGACTCACGACGGCCCCAGTTCTAGCTTTGCCATCGGGATCAGGAGGATTCGTCATCTACAGCGATGCTTCAGGAAAGGCTTGGGATGTGTGCTGGAGCAGAACAAGAAGGTTATAGCGTATGCTTCTAGACAGTTGAGGCCCCATGAGAAGAATTATCCTACATCATGACCTGGAGCTTGCAGCAGTCATATTTGCCTTGAAACTGTGGAAGCATTACCTATATGGGGAGAGAGTGGACATCTTCACGGACCACAAAAGCCTGAAGTATGTCTTTACTCAGAAGGAGCTGAATATGAGGCAGCGCAGATGGCTGGAACTCATGAAGGATTTCGACATCAGTCTGCAGTACCATCCTGGGAAGGCAAATGTGGTTGCAGACGCTCTCAGTCGGTATCCTATTGCTATGTATCTCACCATGGACCGGCATCTCTTGGAGGATCTGGAGAGCCTTGGGATTGAGATTGTTCTCCCAGGGTATAGAGGTCAGATGATGCATATGCAGATACAGTCGGGGTTGCTAGAGAAGATCAAGGAGGCCCAGTTGCTTGATGAGGGAATCCAAGGTCTTAGAGCTCAGGCAGAGTTAGGTCTGCTCGACGACTTTCACCATTGCGGAGGACGGATCCTTGAGGCACGGGAGTCAGCTGTGTGTGCCCAAGGACTTACGGGAAGAGGTGATGCAGGAGGCTCATCAGTCGCAGTATTCTATACATCCTGGATCTACCAAGATGTACAAGGATCTGCGGGAGTATGTTTGGTGGTATGGGATGAAGAGAGAGGTTGCCAGATTTGTTTCCAGATGCCTTGTGTGCCAACAAGTCAAGGCGGAGCGCCAGAGACCAGCGGAACTACTCCAGCCTTTACCTATTCCGGAATGGAAGTGGGAGCACATTACCATGGACTTTGTCTCTGGATTGCCGCGTACTCCCAGTGGCAAGGACGCTATTTGGGTGATCGTGGACAGACTGACAAAGTCGGCCTATTTCATTCCGTTCAAGGTTGGGCTGTCGACCGAGAAGCTTGCAGACCTCTACATGCGTCAGATTGTGAGGATTCACGGGGTGCCAGTTAGCATCGTTTCAGATCGAGACAGCCGTTTCACATCGTACTTTTGGAGGAGTCTACAGCAGAGCTTGGGATCACAGTTGAAGTTCAGCACAGCCTATCATCTACAGACGGACGGACAGTCCGAGAGGACGATTCAGACGCTGGAGGACATGCTACGGGTTTGCGCACTCGACTTCGGCGGTTCGTGGAAGGACCATTTGCACCTTGTGGAGTTTGCCTATAACAACAGTTATCAGGCTAGCATCGAGATGACCCCGTTCGAGGCACTGTATGGACGGAGATGCCGTACGCCGCTATCTTGGGACGATGTTGGCGAGAGAGCTTTACTTAGGGCCAGAGATGGTGGTGGACTCAGCAGAGAAAGTCAGACTGATCCGGGAGCGTATTAGAGTTGCACAGGATCGACAGAAGCATTGGGCGGACAGCAGCAGACGGCCACTTGAGTTCGAGGTTGGAGACAGAGTGTTCCTGAAGGTCTCACCGACCAGAGGTGTCATTCGGTTCGGCAGAGGCGGGAAGCTCGGTCCGAGATTCATCGGACCATTCGACGTGACGGCACGGATTGGCGAGGTGGTGTACCGACTAGCGCTTCCAGCTAGATTGGAGGGAGTGCATGATGTTTTCCACATATCCCAGCTCCGACGATACATTCCAGACCCGAGCCATGTAGTGGACTATTCCGAGCTGGAGGTGGGCCCGAGATTGACTTACGAGGAGCAGCCAGTAGAGATCCTCGACCGGAGGGAGAAGCGTCTGCGGAACCAGACCATTCCTCTCGTTCGCGTCATGTGGAGACATCACTCTCCGGGAGAGTCCACATGGGAGCGCGAAGACGAGATGCGGGAACGCTATCCTAGATTGTTCTCGTGATTGTATTTTTGCATTTTGATTTTTTTCAAAAAAAAAAAAAAACTGGAGTTTGGATCTTTTTGGGAGTTGTGTTGGTCCTTTAAATTTCGAGGACGAAATTTTTCTGAGGGGAAGTATTTGTAACTCCACTTTTTCAGGAAATTTTAATTTTTAAAAAGTTTTCCTGAATATATGTTTTTCTCTTCTAAATCAATATTGATGTTATTATTTTTTTCCTTTAGTCCAAATTATTGGGCTTCCATGTAAATGGTTTTCCTCCTCATTTTTAACCTTGGCCCAACCAAGCCCTTAATCACTCAATGAACCAGCCCATTAGTTTAGCCTAGTCTTTTGTTTTCCTTAAAACCTCTGGAAGGCCTACTCTCTACTGTGAAGTTTTAATTTGAATTTTCGTTCAAACCCAACGGCCATGACAGTTGGCCATGTGCTCCATTCCTCCGCTCTAACAACCTGTCAGAGAGAGGAACGAGAAATTTTTCCCGCCAGAAGAAGCCTGGGCCTCACGCTATCCATCTCCTATTTAAGACCATTCTCTCGGCCTCTCCTCTCAATTTCTCCAAACTTCATCTTCCCAAAACTTCGTTCTGAACCAGCCATGGTGGAGTGAGCTCTGAGGGTCGATCGACACTGCAATCGACGGGGCAAGCTCAGTAAGAATTCCTTGATCTTCGTTGTCTTCTCAACCAATTCGTTTATTTGGAGATTGATCGAATCAACAACTAGAACGTTCTGTTCAACTCTGGATCGGGTCGATCGATTTCGATCGAGAGTAGGACAGGTCGATCTCTGTTCGTGGTTCGACCATCATCTTCTTTGAACAATTTATCTTGGTTTAGCATTGAATCCTGATCGCTAGGTGTTTGTTTGTTTTCCCCTTTGAATCAGTCGATCCAACGAACTCAATTGGATTTATTGGTCGTTCCTATATTCATCAGATCTGGATCTGTTCTCCTTCGAGCTCTGATTTCATAGTAGAGGTGAGTTCGATTGGAAACCATGTTCTGAATCATTGTAGCAATCAGCCCTTCTAAGTTGTTTCTTTTAATTTTTGGTTTTATATTTTTAGAACCTCTGGAACAAATGGAAGGACTAGTTGTGTCGATAGAGGAATTTTGAGTTAGATACGAGAGTGAGTATCTGATCCTATAAATTCCAAATCCTCGTGTTTTGCCTAATGCGATGTATGATTGAGATTTGATCTTCCCTATTTTTGCTTCTGTTTGATAATTTGCCTCAGAGGAATTTTGGATTGGACCTAGTCGAATAGCTGGGTGTCATTTGTGACCCAAGTGCAAACTCAGATCCTATTCCTACAGGTAATCTCTAATTTTCTTTATTAAGAGTGTTAGCCAGTTAATTACTATTTTTGAATGATAGAGAAGGGACCGTATCAGCAATTTAGTTAGGCTAAGTTATGAGATTTTATTCTTATTTGAACCTAGATTTATTATGTTGTTCTGATCCTTGTTTGGGAATTTCGGAAGACTGATAGATGATATAGCTGTTTAGTTGAACATCCTGTTCTTTTAAAACATTCTAAGATCCTTTGGCATGATTCAATAATTTTTTGTATTAACATGTTAGGATAGATCCTCGTATCAGTTAAAATCACTCTTCTTGTAATACTATCAGATTTTGAAGAATGGAGTTCATTGATCACTTAATTCCTGGGAACCAAATTGATATACAGAGTAAGAGAAATCCTGTGAACTGAATCCAGGTCTTACCAGTCTTAAATGACTCTTTCCATGCTCTGCTTTTGGACTGAGCTATTTTCTCCTTTTCTTTAATTAGATTGAACTCTAAAAGTTCAATGTTAAATTGATATGAACCTGGAAGCCTAGTAATTTAAGTTGCTGGTAAGTCTTGTTTGTTAGCATGGTTCCTTTGAGTCAGGACTGAGATTTGATTTCATAGGGACTGTTACTTAGATATTGTTGACAGGAATTGGAAGATAGGTTTTAGGTTCACTTCATGTTTTGCATTTCTCTGGAGTGCAGGTTTCACTCCATCTGGGTTGTAACAACCGTTAACTGATCCTTGAGTGTAAACCTTAGGTATATATTAGGTTCCAGGATTTGGAGTTACAATGGTTCAGTCCTGATACAGTAACACCATTTGAAGTACAGAGTTTAGGATGTTGGCAATTATCACAATGTGTTAGGAATTCCCAGGTTGGTGTTGGTGCAACTTTTGAACCAGAGAACTGAGGGTCAGCCTCTTCCTGACTGATCCTTGAGTGTAAACTCAGTTTAGAATGATGACTAGATATTGTATAAGCTGGGTTGATCCCTGTTTGTTTTGGACTGAACCTTGTCCAGCAAACCAGGAATTAATCTCAGAGTTATGGACAGAGCAATTCCCAGTCCTGATTAGATTGAGGCAGGAACTTCTAGTTAGGTGGTGTTTTCTGAACTTAAGAGTTATAGCAGAGTATTCTGGTTGTCCTGCAAAACTATGGAGAAACAGGCTGCTGTGTGTAGAGCATTAGGAAGATAACTGTATTAGGACAAGTTCCTAATTAGGATTAGGTAGGATGTGAAGACTATAGTTGTATAGTTTAAACTTGAGTTTATGACTGGTTAGGTTGCAAAACACCTGTCAGTTAGCATGGGTTAGAGAGGTGGCTTTCATATAAGCTACTGAACTAATGGTTGAATTAATAAACCAATGGACCACAACCCTATAAGTTGTATCATTTGGATTATTTTAAAGTCATGTGCTGAATATGAAGAAGTTCAGTAATAACTTTAAGAGTAACCTTGCTAAACCTTGGCAATAGGAATTTGGCTCTAAATGGGTTGATTGTTACACTCTAGTTATTATAAATATTAAGTTAGGCTAGTAGAAGTTAACTTTTTAACTGAAATGATATCTATATTAATAACTTGTAAAATCATAACAGGAGGATATCCAGCTTTATTGCCTACATTTGATCACCCGGAGACAGGCAAGTACACTCTACGATTTTGTACTTTATATTATCCTTTCTGTACTTCCTTGAGTGACACAATTGCAACACGACATATTCTTTCTGGTACTCTTGTTCTCTTGTGCTTATTACTTGTATCTGGGGAGGGAAAATATACTATCTATGTGACCAATCCCAAGTAACAACTCAGGTGTGTTTTAGCTTAGACCCCGCATCGTGCACGCGGGTCCTAAGTCACCATTCATGTGCTTTCAGGTGCTTTCAGGTGCTTACCCTAGCCGGTCACATAGTCAGTTATATTTCAAATGCATTACACACATGTTCAGGAGATTTCCTTGTACTTATTTCCGTGATATCATGTTCTTTCAGGTGCTTACATATCATGTTCATTCATGCTCTTACATTCATGTTCTTTCATGTACTTTACCCTGTTCTTCATGTACTTATTCACCTGTATTTTCCTGTACTTTCCATGTTCCTTGTACTTCATTTCATGATGTCTTGTTCATTACCTAGAATTGTACTTGCTCCGCTCCTGACTGGATATGTTATGATAGGTGAGATGGAGGCTTTGTGTGACACATACTATGGACAGGATATTGCCTTCCCTACTGAGCCAGCTGGAGCTGCTTGTGACCTAGAGGCTGCAGAGGCCTAGTTTCATTTAGTTTTCCATTTATCTTTCCATGTATTGAGACTAGCAGACTTTTATAGTTGAATTGTAATAAATTCAGATATTGTATCTTTTTCTGGTTGGGACACATTATATAGATGCTGTGATTCTATACTTTCATGTTTATCTGGTTAGTTTCCCTAGATTGGTACAGCTTACTTCATTGTGTCTAACAATGAAGGCTGGGCGTGTCCGACTCGTGTCCGATTATTCGGGAGCGGGTCGTGACA
>JANAVB010009593.1:0-22500 GCA_029216955.1 Iris pallida
AGAGCAACACAAAAAAACAGTGTCATTAATAAAACCAAAGCAAAATGATCTTTGCAAAAGAATTGTCATCTTCATCCCTAGATCATTTCGCGTATGGTAACTCACCAAAGCAAAGTTGAGCACCAGCTTAAAAACACTAATTTTTTTTGGAGAGATTTGTGCAGCAATGATGCATTTGCTACCGATAATTTTAACTTCCCAGCAAGGGAACTAGCAGTGTCGGAAAAGATAGAGTGCCATGTCATACAGGGACACAGTACACTCCAGTAGCTCGTATTCGTGTCCGTGCAAAATAGCCAATTTCTCATAATTATCAGTGATAGCAACAGAGATATTACCATTAAAAATGCATCTGAAAGGCATACCGATACTACAGTATAGAATTAGCTGTCTATAATGGAAACATTAGTTACCTGAAACTCCCGCACTTTGAAAGTTGGGCTGAGAATGGCACACTGAAGGGCGCATCCACGGGCGACACATTCACTAGCATAGCATCTACCTCCTCGGCTCTTCCCGAAGAATTCGTCAATCTCTTTTGATTGCCGGGCGCGAGACCCAACCGACCACCTCGACATTGTGAATGTTCTCAACCGACAACCCCGCATCCAGCAGCGCTCTCTCCAGCGGGACCTTCACCCTTTCCAGTGGGCACGCTGATGCTCTCAAACTCGTCCCTCTTGATGAACCCCCTCACGTCCTTCTCGTCCATCAGGCACTCGATGTTCAGCGGGGCCTCCGGGTTCGCGCTCAGCATCTTCTTCAGCTTCTCGCACGCCGCCCTGAGCCTGAGGCAGGCCCGGGCGTTCTGGTACACGTCGATCTTGTCGCCTCCTTGAACTTGGCGCGAAGTGCCTGAAGAGGGCCTCGTCGAAGTCCCTTCCGCCGAGGGACCGGTCGAACGCGTGGGCGAGCACCTTCAGCTGGCCCTTCCTGTACCCGGCCACGCAGACCTGCATGCTGGCGTGGCCGACGTCGACAAACGCGACGTTCAGCTGGTCGATCTCGGGAGGTCGGTCTTGTAGATCCCGTAGGCGAGGGCGGTGGCGGTGGTCTCGTGGAACAGCCGCAGGGGGTGCAGGCCCGCGATCACCGCCGCGTCCATCACTGCCCTCCGCTGCAGATCGTGAAGTAGACCGGGATGCCGATGCAGCAGTCGACGACCGCGGATCCGAGGTTCTTCTCGGCGATCCCCTTGAGGTCCGACAGCACCATCCCGAGGACCTGGGTGGGTGTGAAGCTCCGCATCTCGCCGAGGTAGCGGGTGGATGAGGGGAAGCCGTCGGGGCCTCGGTGACGGAGAAGGGGAGGGACTGGAGGTCGCGCTGGAGCTCGGGGTCGGAGAACCGGCGACCGATGAGGCGCTTGATCTGCGAGATGGAGCTCTTGGGTTCATCATGGAGGAGGCGGCGCCGCGGTGCCGATGAAGCGCTGCTTGTCGCCGAAGCAAACGATGGCCGGTGTCTCGCGCTTCGACTCGTCGTTGAGGACGACGTCGATGCCCCTCTGGCGGGCGACGGCGACGATGCAGCTCTCGTTGCCGAAGTCGAACCCGACCACGCTCATCTTCGCAAAATTAGGGCTATCAAAAAATTAGGGTTTCTGGTCGATTTGGTTGGGGGGGGGGGGGGGGGGGGGGGGGAGAGGAAAATTAGGGTTTTTATGGAGGAGATCTGGAGAAGAAAGGAGAGATTTTTAGGGTTTGAATGTGCAGCTACAGGAACTCAATTTTCGAGATCTCCGGGACAGGAGGAAGGTATATAGTCGGGTTTCTTCTAGAAACATCCATTAGGAGTGACGGGGATGTGGTACCATCCGTCCGTTCATCTGATGTCTACTAAATCGACGGTGGAGAAAGTTGGACAATGAAATGGACGGATGACATTGGAAGGAGAGTGAGTAGGTCAGGGTAGAGAAAATGGGCGGCCGGCAGATGGAATTCCGAAGGAATTCTAGAGAGATCTGGATTTTGTTTTAGTCTTTATTATTTTTATAAAAAAAATATTGTTAGGGTTTTTCAAAAATGGCTTTACATAGGTTTAGCAATATCTATCACAATCAATTCAATTATATATTAATATTAATATATTATCTATTGACTTTTTTTTTCTTTGTTGTCCATGTTTATTTTTTTATTTATTTCATTTCTGAAGTCCTAATGACTTTAAGGTTAGTTCCGTCACAAGTGAAGAAGTTAATTGGGTTGAACGGTCCGAAACTCGATCTGAGTTTGGCTTGGTCAAATTCGGACTGGATCAGTCTGGGCCGGTCAATTAACCATCCCGAACCGGCTCACCTCCCTCCTAAAGGTCGGAATGGGTTCAGCTTCCACAAATTCGGATCCTACCCGTCTCGTTAATCAGTCCGAGTCAGACTTATCCTCCAAAAATTGGTCCACCCGATTTGGTCAGTGACTTGGACAAGGTCTCCCCCACCCTAAACCTCGTGCATGCAGGGCCCCATCCCCTTTAATATAATTGTTAGAGAGTTGTTTTACCGTTTTACCCTTTTATTCCCTATTAATAGTTAGTTAAACGTTGGAGGTTATTTTAGTAAAAATTATTCAACCACATTACTATTCGGGGGTACTTTTTACCACAATACTTCCATTTTTTAATCGTTTTGAACGTTAATAAGAGTAATTTGATCATTTTGCTAAAAACGATCAAAATAACCATATAGTAGCCATATTAAGGATATTTATAGTCATTTGGCTCCCAAAATTTCTATAAATATGACTTAATTCATCCAAATTTACTACAAAAACAAATCTCTCTTATAATACTTACAAGCAATCTCGTGCTATATTCGGTCTAGTATCTACTTTCTAGAGATTAAAGTACAAGAAAAATAGCAAGAGTCCGAAAATTTGATACTTCAACTTGATCGACCATTACCAAGTTTCAACAATTCTACATCCGATTTTGGACAAAATCAAATTAAGGTTGAAGTATTTATTTTCTATTGTATTACATAATTAGTTGATTTTGAAATTGTAAATTGATTAGTTTTTTAATTACAAAAATTTAAAATATATAGTATGGATCCTAATGATACTACTGGTTTTAATCAACACTGAAAATTTAAAATATAAATAGTAATTTTGATAATAATTATTACGCTGATACCCTGTAGGAAATGAACAACAACCGACATAAATGTTACCTTCAGAAAATATACGTATTAATAGTATGTTATACTAGACAGAGATGAATTTTATGGGATTATTATACCCTACCAACAAAAATCAATACATGTAGGTGCATAATGCAAGAAATGAAAAGGAGTCTTTAAATTGGTTAAAAATGACTGCATGGAAACTTTGAAAACACGTTATGATAGCGGTTATGCTAGTACTTAGTTAATGCTAGACACGTAGTTAAGCACCAGACCTTAATGCTCTTCAATAGGAACATTTACTTATTTGGCTGCTAGTAACAAAATCAAGTTAACAAATTATATTATTTGTGATAAACAACCTTTCACATGAACTATATTATGATTATACAAGTAGTACATTAAATCTTTGTTTTGCTATAAGTCTAATACTATAGTAGAAGTTTAAAAAAGGAAAAAAGCTTTTAAACTAAGTTTTGAAAATATTAATATTTTTAAAACTTCGGATATATTGACCAGTAAACAAAATTAGAATTTTTTTGTATCATGACACATTATTTAGACGAGATTTGGGTTTTTAAAAAATTGTATTTATATCTGAAATCGATGTATCTGTGTTACAAATTGTATAAGAATATGAAATTAATAATAAAAAAATCAATTTTCTTTATTATTATTAATAATACTTCTTGTATCAATAGTTTGATATCTTAATTTGTGTCTATATTAGAAGTACGACATTTTCATTTAATATGTGATTGTCATATTGTTAATTTAATTGTACGTACAATAATGACTTTAATTTTTCCAAATGAATTTTAAAAATATTAAAACATGTCTACTTAGTTTGAACTTTTTACCAAATAATCAACAAGAGTTTAAAACGTTATGTGCACAATATGGTTTGAGATTTAGGAGATTTGTACCATGTAGGAACCCTAGAGAGGGGGGGCGGTGAATAGGGTCAAGCTAACTAAGCAAGCACTTAGCACAAGCTATTGGACAATTTAAAATTATAAGTGCAAGAGAAAAAGTAAAACAATACCGACACCCGATGTATCCTGATATCCTCCCAAGGGGCACTCCAGTCCCGGAACTCTCTCCGGCTTTAATCCATTATTATCGCAAATAGTACAACGTAAGTTTTTATATAAAGGCTCACCAACTTCTTACACGAGAGCTTTAGTCCGAAGGTCTCTCTAACTTCAACCGAGAGTTTGGATCCGAAGACTTTCCAACTTCAACCGAGAGTTTGGATACGAAGACTCTCCAACTTCAACCGGGAGTTTGGATACGAAGACTCTCCAACTTCAACATTTCACAATAGGTTTTGATCTCCTTATACAACAAGATAAAGATCTCACTTTTCAACTCAATAACTCTAACACAATTTGTGGATGACAAATGAAAGCTTTGTAGAGTTGTTTGTAGATTAGCTTTGGTGGTTTCGAAATTTTAGGCTCAAAGCATCAACCTTGAATGAAGGGGTTCAAGAATATTTATAACCAAAGCATTGAAAAGAGCTCAAAGGCAACTTTTCGGGGGCTTCACCCCCGAACCCCCGATAGGGGGGTGCTGCCCCCTCGACCCCCGTCCGCTGACCGGGCAGCGGAACCCCCGGGTGCGTGGCTCCGAAGATATCGTCGGACGGTTCAGAGTAATCTTTGTGGAATACCATCGTCTTTGGCCCACCATGATTTTTCATTACATATGTCTATATTTGATCTTGCTAATTGCTTTTCTGCAAATACATGTTAGACGAACAAAGCAATATACATGTAGCAAAGTATGATAAGATAAAGTATATTAGGACTATGCAAAGTTTAAGTATCAATACTATAGAGATAGCATAAATATTAGTGATATCATAATGTTAAACTTAATCGAATAATGTCACGCCCCAGAACCAGAATACTGGAGAGCGGGGGAATGACTCAGCCAGCTACGTATTACGGATAGATGAATATCGTATAATACGATCAATGCTGTCTAACCAGACGAGGGGGTGCATACTACATGAAAGTCTTACTACGGTCACTTCACATCTATTGTCTCAATCGTTCAAACAAGAAACAGTAATAGAGAACATGTAAGATAAAGCAGAAGGCGTCCCAAACGCTCAGTCAAAATGTTCTTGAGATCTGGCTTTACAAAACATAGCCAGATGGTATAGTAACATATACACAATTGTTATCAGCTGCAGTCTGACTTAATTACAATCATGTAAAAGTAAGTGCAAGACAATCTGACTAACATGTCGGTGCCAAACGGCTAAGTATGAAGTAAATAACAAAACGAGCGATAAAGTAAGGAACCCACTCGAGTTCTCCTGCGATCATTCCTCTAGTATTGACCATCTTGGAGGTAGAAGTAAGCTGGATCCTCGGGAACCGGCTCTAAATCTGGCCATGCAAAACCAGAGAGGTTAGACCTCTAATAGCAAGTACCACAAGGAAGCACGATATGAAGGATTAAACCAGTAAGTAAGAGAATATAATAATAGATCTCTGCTATCTACTAGGATTCACATAACATCACGACACTTCGAACCAACCTCCCAACCAAACAAGGACAGAAGTTGGCCCGTCATGTCCTAACATTCTGATCATCTCAGTTAGGCAACAGAGTAGGTACAGTACACAAACAAATCATCTTGAACGGCCAATCAACTACTACGGCTTGCTATTGTGAGTCCCAAGTTATCCTGGAATTATGCAAATAGGGATTCCTCAGTTCTTACTATGTGCGAGCAAGACTAGTCTATCCAATCAATCAATTGCGCCAATCATGTAATTAGACGAGTCCCAACGGGACGCCCGCCGTTAATATAGCATGTACAATAATATAAGCAGATACCGTTCCCTGCCCGTGTGACAGATTTACAGTATCTGTGGGAACCAGCCGACCCGTCGGGCACTACTAGTCCCAAGGGAGCTGCCATATAAGAACTCGGGAATCTATTCTCTCCATGCAATCATTATTTTATTTAACTTAATAGTCTCTACATTGAGTGAAATCCCATGTCGTGGATCATGGTCATTCAAATGAGTACTTTTGTACGGGGTACGATATGCGCAACTCTACAACGATACCCGTGCGGCTAGGTTGTAGGTCTTACATAGCGTGATGCAACAATCAAATCTAACCACGAAGAAATCATGCCTTGACCATAAAGTACACATGCTATTTTTGTAAGATAAATAAATAACTAAATAAATAAATAATTTTGAAGCCCACATGTGCCTGTATGCCAATATTCGGGATCGTCTAATCGAGTACAATAGTTCATTACATGAACGTGTCTCATTCATTCAATTCAATAAGACGACTAGCCAGTCTCTTAGTTCCAACTAGGAACGCATGATCAATTATTAGTCAATGTCACAATCATTATCAATGGTGACAAGGCATGAAAGTGAGCGTGGAAAATAAGCGTGGAAAATGGACGTGAAAAGTGAGCATGGAAAAGTGATAAGAAATTCACGCACGCATGCAAAGATGGTGCGTAACTCAAAATTCACGCTGACATGTAAGGACGTGTGCATGACTAAAAATCCACGCACTCATGCAAAGATGTGTGCGTGACTAAAAATTCACGCACGCTCGTCAAGACGTAAGCGTGACTAAAAATTCACGCAGACACGTAATAACGTGAGCGTGACTAAATACACGCAAACACGTAGAGACGTGTGCGTGACTGAAAATACACGCAGACACGTAATAACGTGTGCGTGACTCAGGAACCTTCGTCCCAAGCCAGAAATGAAGTTCCCATGGTTCAGAACCCATGGACAACCGAGAATACACGCAAAGTTGGGAGATCAGAACCCATGAACAACCGAGAATACAAAAACTTAGATCTGGAAGAAACAAGCCAACGAAATCCAAAATACTAAGTACTAAACTCTCTCAGGATCATGAGAGGAAGAGAAATGAACCATAAAAATGGTTCTCCAAGCAAGAAGCAAGATTGCACTTGCCTGCTGCCACTGCTGGTAGGTGGAGAAGTGATGAGAGGAAGAAGAAGAAGTAATGGTGAAGAATGAAAGTTATGAGGAGAGAGAATGTGATGGAAGCTTTAAATAGGGAAGGGTAGTAGGTGGGGTTATTGGGTCGGGTTTGAACGGATCCAACCAAGGCCAACCCGAAACAAAGCAGAGAGGTTAAAAATAGAAAATAAAATGCAGGAATAAAATTACAGGAAATAAAATACAGACAATTAATTAACATAAAATTAAAGGAATTTAAATACAGGATAATACATGATAAATACTAAATAAGTATACATGAATTGTACATGTATAAAAATATGCATTCTTGTATAAAAATACGCATTCAGGGAACGGGGAGTGACATCTCTACCCACCTTAGAAAAATTTTGTCCTCGGAATTTCAAATCCAAGCAGGTAGAAATATCGGGGCTAAACTAATACAAGCAATTCTAGTGAGCAAGCAATCATTATTACCATGTCAAAAGCAAGTACTATATATGTAAATTCATCAATCCATGATATCAAGTAGCTCTACCCATAAGGTGATAAGCATGAAGAATCAGGACAATCAAGGTATACTGAAAGAGATATACCTTGTGAGTCAAACAGGTGTGGATACTGTGATCGGATATCATCCTCGCGTTCCCACGTTGACTCTCCCAAGGAGTGATGACCCCAAGCAACACGGACAAGACTAATTGTTCGGTTCTTGAGTATCTTCTCTCTTCGGTCCAAAATGGACACAGGCTGTTCCTCGTAAGACAGGTTGATACCAACAACCAGCTCCGAATAATCGAGGACATGGCTTGGGTCCGATACATACCTACGCAATTGAGATACATGAAATACGTCATGCACCTCTCGTAACGAAGGTGGGAGGGATAAACGATAAGCAACATCGCCTACCCGATCAAGGATAACAAATGGGCCCACGTACCGCGGACTCAATTTCCCGCAAACGCCAAACCTAATGACCCCACGAGTATGTGAGATCCGCAAGAATACGTGGTCCCCAACAGAGAACTCTAACGGCCTACGATGCTGGTCCGCCCAATGACGATGCCGGTCCTGCACAACTCGAAGTCGCTCTCTAATTCCCTTAACCACTTCAACCGTCTAAACAATCATTTCTGGGCCTAACATCTTTCTCTCTCCGATATCATCCCATGCAAACGGTAACCTGCACTTCTTACCATATAGTGCTTCAAATGGTGCCATCTGGATGCTGGCTTGATAACTATTGTTGTATGAGAACTCGACTAAGTGCAGGTGACTCTCCCAAGACCCTCCAAAATCTAGAGTGCAAGCTCGCAACATATCTTCTAAAGTCTGAATCGTTCTTTCTGATTGCCCATCCGTCTGCGGATGGTAGGCCGTGCTAAACTTTAACTTGGTACCCAGACTATGATGTAAGCTCTTCCAGAAATGTGATGTAAAATGGGTATCTCGGTCCGACACAATACTGACAGGGACTCCATGCTGTCTGACTATCTGTTGCATATACAACTCTGCCAACTTTTCTGTAGACTGCCATACTCTGAAAGGAAGAAAATGTGCTACCTTCGTAAGTCGGTCTACTATTACCCAAATAGCGTCCTTACCACTTGGTGATCTCGGTAACCCGGTCACAAAGTCCATTGTAATATGCTCCCATTTTTATTCCGGAATAGGAAGCGGTTGCAATAACCCAGCTGGCCTCTACTGTTCTGCCTTCACTTGCTGACATACTAAGCAACGGGAAACAAATCTAGCTATCTCTCTCTTCATCCCGTTCCACCAGAAATGCTGCTTGATATCTTGGTACATCTTGGTCCCTCCAGGATGAATAGAATACTGAGAACTGTGAGCTTCTGCCATAACCTCCTGTCTGATATCTCCACTAGGCACACATAGACGTGATCCAAACCTAAGCGTACCATCTTCATGAATTCTCATCTCCTTCCTGAGTCCTGACTCACATTCTGCCCTAAGCTTCTGAATCCTTGGGTCTTGTGCCTGAGCTGCCTTGATCCTGCCTACCAAGTCGGATTGAACTTGCAGACTTGTTAGAACTCCTACATCACTAGGAAGTATAACTTCGATGCCCATCTCCTGAAGGTCTTCTAAGATATGCCTCTGTGTTGGTAACATAAATGCGCCGCCTCTCCTGCTGAGAGCGTCTGCTACTACATTCGCCTTGCCTGGATGATACTGAAGCTCCACGTCATAATCCTTGATCAACTCCAACCATCTTCTCTGCCTCATGTTCAGCTCCTTCTGAGTAAAGATGTACTTCAAACTTTTATGGTCCGTGTACATATCCACTCGATCACCATATAAGTAATGCCTCCATAGCTTCAGAGCAAATACTACTGCCGCTAACTCCAAATCATGAGTTGGATAATTCTTCTCGTGGTCCCAAAGCTGCCTAGATGCATATGCTATCACCTTTCCATGTTGCATAAGGACACATCCAAGTCCTTTACCTGACGCATCACAATATACTGTAAAACCTCCGGGTCCAACTGGCAATGTAAGAATAGGTGCTGATATCAACTTCTGCTTCAAAGTCTCAAATGATGCCTGACATTCTGCTGACCAAACGAATGGTACATCCTTCCGGGTCAAGCGGGTCATGGGTGCTGAAAGCCTTGCAAAGTCTGACACAAACTTTCTGTAATATCCTGCCAATTCCAAGAAACTCCGCACATCTGCTACGGTCTTGGATACTGGCCAACTTTCTACTGCTTCTATCTTCCTGGGATCTACTGCTACTCCAGCTCCTGATATGATATAACCCAAAAATAAAATATGATCCGACCAAAATTTACACTTGCTGAGCTTGGCATACAACTGGTTCTCTCTCAGAACCTGTAACACTTTTCTGAGGTGGTCTTCATGCTCCTCTTCACTAGCAGAGTATACAAAAATGTCGTCAAGAAACACAACGACAAACTGGTCTAAGTATGGCATAAAGATGCGATTCATCAAATCCATAAATATCGCTGGAGCATTGGTCAAACCAAACGGCATCACTAAGAATTCATAATGCCCATACTTCGACCTGAACGCTGTCTTGGGAATATCTTCCTTCCGAACCCTCACCTGATTGTACCCTGAACGAAGATCTATCTTGGAGAAAACTCTAGCTTTGCTCAACTGATCAAATAAGTCGTCGATCCTGGGTAATGGGTACTTGTTCTTCACTGTTGCCGCGTTAAGCTTCCTGTAGTCAATGCACAATCTGGATGACCCATCCTTCTTTCCCATAAGTACCACTGGTGCTGCCTATGGTGACACGCTAGCTTGGATAAACTTCTTCTCCTTCAGTTCCTCTATATGCTGATATACCTTGGCCTGCTCTGAATCTGCCATTCTGTAAACTCGATCTGATATCGGTTTAGTTCCTGGTGCCAATTCTATACTGAATTCAATATCCCTAACTGGTGGTAGACCTGGAAGTTCTTCGGGAAATACGTCTAGAAACTCTTCAACTACCTTCGAAATCTGAACTCCTTCTATTGCCGTTATTACTCCCTGTTCTTGCTGAGTTGCCTCTGATCTGACTAAGGTGAACTGCTCCATGCCTGGAATATCAAAAGATACACTCCCTCTAAGATAATCTATTGTCGCATGACTGTCTTTCAGCCAGTCCATGCCTAAGATAACGTCGAAATTTTTAACATAAAATTCTATCAACCGGGCGGGTAAAGAATGCCCGCAAACTACAACGCTACATGCTAAAATAACTCTACTAACTCCTACGAACCCATTACCAGTGAGCATATTCAACCTCCCTGGCAATGCCTCGAACTCCATTCCTAGTCGTGTCGTAAATTATACAGATATAAATAAATGGGATGCTCCCGAATCAAACAATGCTACTGCGGGATATGAGGCGACGAGAATGTTACCTGCCACAACATCTTCCGATGCCAATGCCTCCTCCAAGGACAGAGTGAATGCTTGCCCTCGACCTCCTTGCTGATTTCCATGCTGCGGCCTAGCCTGATGCTGCTGCTGGCCCCTTCCTTGATGATGCTGGGGTAGTCTATGCTGGTGTTGCTGTATCGGCGGCCCCTGCTGTCGAAACATCTGAGCCTGCGGTATAAACGGACGCTGTGCCAATGGCCTTACTGCCACTGCTGGTCCTCGATACTGCCCTGCCCCTGGTGCTGGCAGAGCAGGAAACTGCTGCCCTGGTCCTCCTGACCTCGAATTCATGGGACATGTGGTAACCCGATGGTCTGAATTTCCATATATCAGACACAGTCCATTCAATGTCCGACACACATCTCTAGTGTGCCCCATCTTCCCACAATAAGTACAGCCCGCCGGGGATTGCTGGTTCTTCCTCTGTTGCTGTTGCTGCTGCCTGAGTGGTGGTGCTGGTCCTCGTATCGCCACATTGTGGATACGAACGCCAAGGGGTGGTACTGTTGTTCGGGGCGCTGCTCCCCCTCCTCCTTCAATCTGACTGTGGGATCTCTTCTGACCCCCAGTCCTCACCGCAAGCCTCTGAATGGTGATCTCATGCCTTCGAGTTGCCGTCAATACTTCGTCAAAAGTTTGGTAATTGTTCCCCTCTATCAATTGCAAGAGTTCAAGATGAAACCCTTGCTGAAACCTCATAGCCCTCCGGTTCTCTGTTGCTACCATCTCTGGGGCGAATCTACTCAATCTGCAGAACTCCGCTGCATAAGCATCTACAGTCTTGCCGGCCTGTCTGAGGTTGATAAACTTCTGTTGTAGCTCAAACTGTGCCACAACTCCATAGTACTTGGTCTTGAATCTTGCAGTGAAATCGTCCCAAGCCACAGGACGTCTGATGCCCACTTTCTCTGATTCCCACCAATCACGTGCGAGATCCTGAAGTAACAACTTCACTAGATCCACACGTTCTTCTGTCGGTACCTTAGCTGCTGTCAGAATAGCCTCAATATCCTTAAGCCATGCATCTGCTGAGATGGCATCCTCCGTGCCCTTGAAACGGCGGGGGTTGTACTTGTAAAACCTGGCTGATGCTCCTGAATCAGTCCTCACTCCTCTTTCCAAAGCCGTCTGTAGTTCTTGGTTGAGCAACACATTCTGATCTTGTAGCTGAGTGTGCATGCGCTGCTGGGCCAACATCTGATGTTGCTGAGTAGCCATCATTCCTCTCATGATCTCCAGAAGGGCTGGTGTGTCCACTTGGGTAGGTGGAACTGTTGGTGGTGGTGGAACATCCGGATACTGCGGTTCAGCTGCTGGTTCTACTATCACTTCTTCTTGGATAGCCTCCTGAGGTGAGACTGGCCCTTATTGCTGACCAACCTGGTCAGGTTGCCCATGTTGCCCCTGCTGTTGTCCAGCTCTGACCGATGCGGACGAAGTGCCCCTAAAAAAAGGGACAAGAGAACAATCAAACAACCGGACAGGAAGGATCAATGAAGTCAAAGGATACTGGAATGTCAAGCAAGGGTTGAGAATAACGAATCATGAGATCAAGGGGGAAACACGTGTGATTGAGACATCCTATAAATCAAAACACCCCACAAGTCTGAAATCAGACCTGCATGGGCCACCACTAAAACCTTGTCACGCCCCAGAACCAGAATACTGGAGAGCGGGGGAATGACTCAGCTAGCTACGTATTACGGGTAGATGAATACCGTATAATACGATCAATGTTGTCTAACCAGACGAGGGGGTGCATACTACATGAAAGTCTTACTATGGTCACTTCACATCTATTGTCTCAATCGTTCAAACAAGAAACAGTAATAGAGAACATGTAAGATAAATCAGAAGGCGTCCCAAACGCTTAGTCAAAATGTTCTTGAGATCTGGCTTTACAAAACATAGCCAGATGGTATAGTAACATATACACAATTGTTATCAGCTGCAGTCTGACTTAATTACAATCATGTAGAAGTAAGTGCAAGACAATCCGACTAACATGTCGGTGCCAAACGGCTAAGTATGAAGTAAATGACAAAACGAGCGGTGAAGTAAGGAACCCACTCGAGTCCTCCTGCGATCATTCCTCTAGTATTGACCATCTTGGAGGTAGAAGTAAGCTGGATCCTCGGGAACCGGCTCTAAATCTGGCCATGCAAAACCAGAGAGGTTAGACCTCTAATAGCAAATACCACAAGGGAGCACGATATGAAGGATTAAACCAGTAAGTAAGAGAATATAATAATAGATCTCTGCTATCTACTAGGATTCACATAACATCACGACACTTCGAACCAACCTCCCAACCAAACAAGGACAGAAGTTGGCCCGTCATGTCTTGATATTCTGATCATCTCAGTTAGGCAACAGAGTAGGTACAGTACACAAACAAATCATCTTGAACGGCCAATCAACTACTACGGCTTGCTATTGTGAGTCCCAAGTTATCCTGGAATTATGCAAATAGGGATTCCTCAGTTCTTACTATGTGCGAGCAAGGCTAGTCTATCCAATCAATCAATTGCGCCAATCATGTAATTAAACGAGTTCCAGCGGGACGCCCGCCGTTAATATAGCATGTACAATAATATAAGCAGATACCGTTCCCTGCCCGTGTGACAGATTTACAGTATCTGTGGGAACCAGCCGACCCGTCGGGCACTACTAGTCCCAAGGAGGCTGCCATGTAAGAACTCGGAAATCCATTCTCTCCATGCAATCATTATTTTATTTAACTTAATAGTCTCTACGTTGAGTGAAATCCCATGCCGTGGATCATGGTCATTCAAATGAGTACTTTTGTACGGGGTACGATATGCGCAACTCTACAACGATACCCGTGCGGCTAGGTTGTAGGTCTTACATAGCGTGATGCAACAATCAAATCTAACCACGGAGAAATCATGCCTTGACCATAAAGTACACATGCTGTTTTTGTAAGATAAATAAATAACTAAATAAATAAATAAATAATTTTGAAGCCCGCATGTGCCTGTATGCCAATATTTGGGATCGGCTAATCGAGTACAATAGTTCATTACATGAACGTGTCTCATTCATTCAATTCAATAAGACGACTAGCCAGTCTCTTAGTTCCAACTAGGAACGCATGATCAATTATTAGTCAATGTCACAATCATTATCAATGGTGACAAGGCATGAAAGTCAATTAGTATTACATGGGGTCGAGCCTATAACTCCTCAGAGTTAAGTTCTAGTCATACTGGGTATCCATAAACGAATCAAGACACAAGACGCATTCCACATAACAATCTGTTTTAACAATATTAACATATCATGATTTTATCAAGTTCAGGCCAAAAGGCGTAAGGATATAATAGAAGAATTATCATGCCACCATTAAATGAATAAGTTATAGAGCAAATAGTAACACCCAGGTTAGAAAGTCACGCCAATAAGTCTGTGCTAAGGCCAAAAAGTCACGCCAAGTCTAGTAGGAGTGAGCGTGAAAAGTGATTCATGTTGGCACACACAGTGTGAGCGTGAAGGGAAATTCACGTACGCACAGTGTGAGCGTGAAAAAGTGAGCGTGGAAAATGGGCGTGAAAAGTGAGCGTGGAAAAGTGATAAGAAATTCACGCACGCATGCAAAGATGGTTCGTAACTCAAAATTCACGCTGACATGTAAGGACGTGTGCGTGACTAAAAATCCACGCACTCATGCAAAGATGTGTACGTGACTGAAAATTCACGCACGCTCGTCAAGACGTGAGCGTGACTAAAAATTCACGCAGACACGTAATAACGTGAGCGTGACTAAAATACACGCAAACACGTAGAGACGTGTGCGTGACTGAAAATACACGCAGACACGTAATAACGTGTGCGTGACTCAGGAACCTTCGTCCCAAGCCAGAAATGAAGTTCCTATGGTTCAGAACCCATGGACAACCGAGAATACACGCAAAGTTGGGAGATCAGAACCCATGAACAACCGAGAATACAAAAACTTAGATCTGGGAGAAACAAGCCAACGAAATCCAAAATACTAAGTACTAAACTCTCTCAGAATCATGAGAGGAAGAGAAATGAACCATAAAAATGGTTCTCCAAGCAAGAAGCAAGATTGCACTTGCCTGCTGCCACTGCTGGTAGGTGGAGAAGTGATGAGAGGAAGAAGAAGAAGTAATGGTGAAGAATGAAAGTTATGAGGAGAGAGAATGAGATGGAAGCTTTAAATAGGGAAGGGTGGTAGGTGGGGTTATTGGGTCGGGTTTGAACGGATCCAACCAAGGCCAACCCGAAACAAAGCAGAGAGGTTAAAAGCAGAAAATAAAATACAGGAATAAATTACAGGAATAAAATTGCAGGAAATAAAATGCAGACAATTAATTAATATAAAATTAAAGGAATTTAAATACAGGATAATACATGATAAATACTAAATAAGTATACATGAATTGTACATGTATAAAAATACGCATTCTTGTATAAAAATACGCATTCAGGGAACGGGGAGTGACAAATAACCATAATCGAAAACATAGTTCGATCATTGGGCTAACAATACTAAGTTTTGAAAATATTAATATTTTTAAAACTTCGGATATATTGACCAGTAAACAAAATTAGAATTTTATTTGATCATGACACATTATTTAGACGAGATTTGGGTTTTAAAAAAATTGTATTTATATCTGAAATCGATGTATCTGTGTTACAAATTGTATAAGAATATGAAATTAATAATAAAAAATCAATTTTCTTTATTATTAATAATAATAATTCTTGTATCAATAGTTTGATATCTTAATTTGTGTCTATATTAGAAGTACGACCTTTTCATTTAATATGTGATTGTCATATTGTTAATTTAATTGTACGTATAATAATCACTTTAATTTTTCCAAATGAATTTTAAAAATATTAAAACATGTCTACTTAGTTTGAACTTTTTACCAAATAATCAACAAGAGTTTAAAACGTTATGTGCACAATATGGTTTGAGATTTAGGAGATTTGTTAATATGTACCACATAGACAGAATTCTACTTGTTTGATGTTGAAATTATGTATTAAATATAAGAGGTTATTACACACTATGTTAAGGTAAATCCAAGTAGTGATAACAAATAACCATTATTGTTTGGAACACGACACAAAGGTCATTAGTAATTAATCCCCGTGCACTACTCCACCAGGGCTCGAACACCAGACCATTTGTGTCCTTGGTAATTAATCTCGTGCACGCCCCCACTGGTACTGGTTTTGAACACCCGACCACTCAGGCCGCATGCCTCTCCACTAACCACTAGGCTACATGGTCATGGACAACTTCTCATGTATTTTTAATATAGATAATTAATATTTCTCATTTATTTGCAAAATATTGGAATCTTCCTAGTTTTGATTATGTTATTTCTAAAAAGTAAGTAAAATTTATAAAATAGTAGCGTGAAATAGCTTTTTTATATTGTTTGAGTTCGATTTTAGATCCTAAAATAAAACTAGATTGTGTATTTATATTGTTAGATGATTTTTATGACAATATGAACATTGAGGTAAGTAATTTAAATATAAATTAAAAATGCTTAGATACTCTAATTAGTTTGAACGAAGAAAAAGTAAGATTAAACCGACTCGGGCCGTCATTCAAGGTAATAGTAGCTATGACTTAGTTTTTTAAGTTGTCTTGTACTAAGAGTACACTACGACAAAAAAATAGTAATTTATTCTCTGAACTAAAAAAATGTTCTTGTACTTAAACTTCTATGATTAAGATAACGACAAATCTTGATCATAATTTTTTTAGAGTAGTGAAAAGCGCGCGGAAAAACATATCATATACTTTCTTCTTTTGTACGTGATATTTTAATAATCTTGATTTATACAGTAGCATTGAAATCTTGTTTTAGTATAGGTTCAATAATAATAAGAAAGAAAGAAAAAGTAATATGCTATCACAATTTTATAAGTCTGTGTTTGCATTTAAGATTGGATTCGTGAGAAAAATAGACTCAATAATTAAGAGATAAAAATGTCGACATCAATAAACTCGACTTTTAATCTCTTACTATAATGGAGAGAAATGAGATGGAGAATTAATATATTTAGTAACACAACAAAGATTAAAAAAAAAACTAGATGTAGGCCGAAAGTCAAATTTAAGATACGATATATTCTTCACTCTTTCAACTTTTATAAAAAAAATAAAATATCATATTAAATTTACCAAATAAATAAATTCATAAAGTTTCTTTATTTACATTACGTTTTTTTATATAAGCCCATAGCATCCACACGTCCAACCCCCTTAAAGTTCAACCATTTTTTGGGCTTAAAGAACATGCCAACTCGGCCTATATCCGACGGACCCAGCCCAATCCCATTTGTCCTGGGCAGTGGGTGCTCTTTGAGCTCGGACCGATCCTGACTAGGGCTGTGCATATTTAAATCAAACCGATCAAATCGAACCAAATCAAACCGAACCGATCGATTTTTAACCGAACCGATGGTTCAATCGGATTGGTTCGATTTGGCCTTGTAAAAAACCAACTGGTTTGGTTCGGTTTACGGTTTGATTATTCTAAAAACCGAATAAAATCGAACCAAACCGTACCAGTTACTAACCATATGAAAAATAGGGTTTACTGGTTTAGTACCGGTTCAAGTGAACTACAAGGAGGACCAAAAAGAGGCGGCTGCTCATAATCCTCGATTCCTCATTCCATTCTCTCCCTCTCTTCCCTCTCCAAGACTCTCCAGTGAGTCTCTCCCCCTAAACTCTCCCTCTCCAGTGAGTCTCCGGCTCCGCAGCGGTTCGACTCCACTTGGTGAGCTCTCAGCTCCGCCCGTCTCGACTCTCTTCCTCCTTGAGCTCTCAGCGGTTCGACTCCTTGAGTTCGGCTTCGAGTCCTCGACTGAGTCGACACTCCAATCTTCTCCTCTCTCCCTCGAGACTCAAGAGTCAAGACTGTGGTAAGTGCAAAATGTAAAGTGGTAACATTAGATCTATAGAATATAGATGATGTAGGTAGGGTTAGGGTTTATTTTCGAGAATCAATTTGAACATACTTAGCGTTTGTTCCAGACTTCCAGTTCCAGTTATTTTTTTTGAATGTTTTAGAGAAGATTTGTGGAAGAAATTTGTTAATTTTGAAACAGGAACAAACATATTTATATTTGTTTTTTTTTCCGGATGTATATGTTTATTTATATTTGTTTGTTCCAGTTTTTTTCGAATGTTTTAGAGAAGATTTACATATGATGAAGGTGTATTATGAAATTTATATGTACCAGTTTTTTTAGTATATGAAATTTTCCATGATACACACAGGAAAAAACTGGGAAAAATGGATGTATATGAAATTTAGTATATGTTAATTTTGAGTGATGAAATTTTTTGGCTTCTCAAAAACCGATCAACCGAACCGAGCCAAACCGAACTAAGTCGGTCGGTTTTAAAACCGAACCGACCATTCGTTTGGTTTGGTTCGGTTTTGATTTTTTCCAAACCGATTACCTTCGGTTTGACTTCGGTTGTAATCAAATAGGTCGACCACCTACCGATGAACACCCCTAATCCTGACTTGACTGTCCCGGCCAAGTCTCGACCAAACTCAAAACTCTATGTGATTTTGATGAAATACTCAACATCATATATATAATTTTAAAATTTTAAAGTAAAAAAAAAAATGAACCATGTATACTTATAAGTAACTTATTAATCTTGGTTATTTATAAGGGCACATCCAAACTTACTCAGGGCTAGTCCGGATTAGGGCTAGCCCTAGTTTGAGGGAAAGATTACTCAGGACATCCAAATTTTTTACTCTTTGGGTTGTTCCAACTCCACACCCTCAAACCCAAATTTTGAGCTTCATTTCATTATTTCATTATCTCTCTTCCAAAACCCTACTTTCCTCTCATATTCTTCTTCTCCTCCATTTCCATCATTACCATCTCCATCAAAATCATAGTTTTTTTCTCACCTTTTTCTTCTCCACCATTTCCATCCTCACTATCTCCACCAAAATCTTAGTTTCATTCTCATTCTCAATTTCGATAGCACCCAAAGGCTCATCACAAACAATCTACAAACCCTAATACTTCTTTCCTCATAAAGAATGCATAAAAATAAACCCTAAAATGTATATTCCACTCCATTATCAAGATGAAAATAAACCATAACATATATTTTTTCATTGGAAAATTTTGACTTTAGGACTGCCAGAAATTGTGGCAGTCCTGAAATGGACTTGCTGTACAGCAAGTCCCTCTCAGGACTGCCACAAAATTTCTGACAGTTCTCAATACTTCTAGGACTGTCAGAAATTGTGACAGTCCTGCTGTACAACAAGTCCATTTCAGGACATTCACAATTTCTGACAGTCCTGCTGTACGGCAAGTCCATTTCAGGACTGGCATAATTTCTGGCAGTCCTCAATAATTTTTTTCTACAACTATGATTTCATCCAATATTTCTTCTATTAATGAAAAAATTTGATTAATATATTAATAGATTTGATAACCCAATTTCTTCAACTAGAGTTTCATCCATAATTTTCACATTTTGGGACCACAATTCCAAAATAAAAGTTCCACGATTCCCACAAGTTGGTTTATTTTCTTTCTTCTTCTTATTCTTCTTATTCTTCTTCTTCTTCTTCTTGTTATTATTCTTCTTCTTTCTTCTTATTCTTATACAAATAGGGTTTAGAGAAATGTTTAGATAGACTTAGGGTTGAGGAAGAAGACATGAGTAAAAAAAATAAAAAATTGGCTTTTACCTATAACTAGACTTGCCATGAGTAATTTTTTCAATGACAAATTTGTAAATAAATCAAAGCTAGATTTAGGTTAGTCCTGATTAAATTTGGATGTACCGTTATAAATAAACTTAATCTTTGACTAAAGCTCTTTGTACATGTCCACTAGTCCTAACACCAAGCAACCTTGTGTGTATAATATTGGTATTAAGATATGGATGTACCGTACCAAGACATGGGATGTCTAGCAGCATATTTGTTTATGAGTGCGCACAATATATGAAATATAAAATAAATAAATAAAAAGAGAAAAGAGTATATGAGATTTTCTCACAAGTTTTCTCCATTCTCAATTCACGGGATGAGAAAAATAAAAAATAGGAGTGCAAAAAAAAGCATTTTAGTAAAATCACAGGACTCTGATACAACATGCAGCCATTCCAGCGAGAAAAAGAGTGTTAGGGTACGTTTAATTGTAAGGTAAAAAAATATGTGAAATATAACTTAATTTTATAAAATTATTTGACTAAGACAAATATTTCATGAAATTTAGAATTTTTAAATGAAAAACTTAATTTGGATGATTGGTTGTTATTCTTCACGAAAATAGTTATTTTTCATGAAAGATAATATTTTCTTGCGGGCTGGACCATTTATTTTTTTAATATTTTAGAAAAAATATATAGAAAATGATAGTTTTTTTGGAAAAATAATTCCGTGAAAAATATAAGCTATCAAACACTACTTGGTAGAAAATTTGTGATGAAATATATTTTCTATGGAAAAAAAAGCCCAATCAAATAATTAGGCTTTTTCTAAGGGCACTACCAAAATTGCTTGGGGGCATCACTTACTTGGGGGCAGCCCAAGAAGGTAGAGAATTTGCTAGGGGGCACCCAAAATTTGCTAGGGGACAGCCCAACCCCCCAAACCCTTCATTTTATTTCATTTGTCATTCTACACTCTCTCTCCTCAAGAAGAAAAAAAGAGCTCTCTCCCTCTCCCTCTCCTAAAACCATAATTTCTTCTTCTCCACCACTCCACTCCCAATTCCTCCACCAAGATTTCTTCCACAACCTTCGTAGATTCGAAGAGATTACATGCAAGTCAAAGCAACCGGAATCTAGGTACGTTCTTCCCTAATTTCTTCGAGAATTTTGTACATTCTATTCAAAACCCTAGAATATTTTTAATTCTTGAAAAAGTTTTGATAAAATAGGTTTAGAATCTCTTTATGGTTCTCTTCCCTAATTTTCGAACACAAGAAACCCACATTTTATGTTGAAACCCTAACCCTAGAACACGACAAACTAGCATCTCGTTTTGGCAGTTCGGGTCTCATAACAGTAGGACTGCCAGGCATGTGGCAGTCCTAATGTAAATCAGGACTGTCATAGTCCTGGCAGTTCTCTTGTAAAAGAGGACTGCCAGGACTATGGCAGTCCTGATTTACATTAGGACTGCCACATGCCTGGCAGTCCTACTGTAATGACATATGGGGGTGGGTAACTGCATGATGCTCATATGTGGGGGGTAACTGCATGTCCTATTTCTGTTTCTATTATTTAATAACTGTATGTTGTCATGTAGCCCACCGACCGCTAACAAAAGAATACGACCCACCGCGTCAAAGCAGAAGGAACGTGCGAGACGTCCTCTCGAGCGTCCGATAACAATTTTCGAACCGGCGCCCGAAACTCGGAGAGGTTGCCAAAGTGACACTAGTGTCGCGGTCGCCAACAAGCTTGATCGCATCGACGACGTGGTCGACTTCCCCTTCATGAATAATAGGGAGTCTCGTTCAAAGGCCCGGCATGATATATAGTTGGATCTGGATATTTTTCTTGTTTCAAACTTAAGTTGGATGTGGAATGGTTATATACTTGTTTAAAACTTAATTTGGATGTGGAATCTTTGAAACTTAAGTAGTTGTGATGAATTATTGTAGTTGTGATGAATTATTGGGATGAATTATTGTAGTTGGATTATTGTGATGAATTATTGTGATGAATCTTAAGTTGGATGTGGAATATTTATGTAGTTGTGATGAATTATTGTTGTTTATGTACTTGTGATAAATTGTTATTTTTTATGTACAGAGTATCAATATCAGGACTGCCACCCACGGAGAATAGCAAGTTTGAGTTAGGACTGCCAGCATCCTAGCAGTCCTACTTCAGTATAGGACTGCCAGGGGGGGTGGCAGTCCTACTTATCAAACTATGTGAGGAGCTCCTCAACTGAAAACGCTTAATTTAGCACGAAAAATGGCCATTCTCCGTGTAATTTAGCACGGAGAATAGCCATTCTCCGTGTAATTCTCCTGCATTTTTAACAAGGAGAATGCCATTCTCCGTGTTGAATGGCATTCTCCGTGTTTCTAACACGGAGAATGGCCAATCTCCTGTGGTTTAACATTTGAATGACCATTCTCCGTGTCATTTAACACGGAGAATATCATTCTCCGTGTTATTTAGCACGGAGAATGGCCATTCTCCGTGTAATTTAGAAATGAAGAATGCCATTCTCCGTACAAAATTACACAGAGAATGGTCATTCTCCTACGTTTTAACACTGGGAATAACCATTCTCCGTGTAAATTAACACGAAGAATGTCATTCTCCGTTTTAATTAAGACGGAGAATGCCATTCTCCATTTTATTTAAGACGGAGAATGACATCTCCGTTTTATTTAATACGGAGAATGGCATTCTCCGTGTTTCTAACACGGAGAATGGCCATTC